>PVIH01004325.1:34151-142465 GCA_004025045.1 Sigmodon hispidus
TTTTTTTTTGTAAATGGGGAAATCATAAGAGTGGGCATGAAACTGAGAAGACTGATAACCGAGTTTGATGGGGTGCATGATGTAAAATCACCAAATAATAAATAAAAATATATATTAAAAAAAGAAAGAAAATTTTTACTTGGCTTTATTTTTAATCTGCTGAAATTTCACATGTAACCAAGTGTGATTTTCCTGGCCATCTGAAGATACACCTCAGTCTGTGTGACAATTCTAACCTCTGGGTAACCTAGGGATTGACACACTTTGTCTTTTAATTGAGAATGGTAAGATGCCAAATGAGTGTGGATGGTGGCTTAGACACTACGATTGTAACTTTGCATGGCCTCTGGAACATTCAAGTGGAAAACTGTTTTAGAAAGTAACTAACCTGGTGTTTGTTGTTTTGGCTCTTTAAGGGTCTGCCACCTAGTTCCCAAATAAATTCACACATGAGGCTTATTCTTAATTATAAATACCTATTCTTAGCTTGGCTTTTTTCTTAACTTTAAATTGTCCCATCTACCTTTTGCCTCTGGACTTTTTCCTTTTCTTACTTCTGAAACCTTACTTTCACTTACTCCATGGCTCAGCTCACTGGCTGTGTGGCTGGCCCTTGATGTCTTCCTCTTTCTTCAGTTACTACGTCTTTCTCCTCCGAGACTTTTCCTTCTATATATCCTCTCTGTCTGCCAGCCCTGCCAATCTTTGTTGTAAGAGGTTTCTGGCCTGTACCTTCAGGTCTAGATCAGAGATTGGACCGGCAGTCTGGCCGTCCAGCAGTCCCACTCACAGCCCCACTGCCACTTTGCCCCAAAGAAACACACAAAAGTTTATATTCATTTCATGCTAATCAGCCTAGGACCCAGGCATATTATAGCTTGCTAACTCTTCACCCTGAAACTAACCCATCTTTCTTATCTTGTTCAGCCATGTGGCTTTATACTTTTTCTCAGAGCAGCATTTCATCTTCTTTCCTGTGCGCCTGCTGCGGTCTCATTGTTGTGTCGCTGTGTTATCTCTGTTCTGTTCTAAGATGTTCCCAAAGTTTTCTTAGTCTGGTAGCCCTGCCCACACTTCCTGTCTGCCTTTGGCTAATAAGTATTTTTTATTAAACCAAGAGGTGGGACAATTATTTACAACGTACTATAATCCCATTATAAAATCTCTCTTCTGCCTCACTATTGGCTATTTAGTTCTTTATTAGACCATCTGGTGTTTTAGATAGACTAACACAACTTTATAGAGTTAAGCAAATGCAATATAAACAAAAGTAGCACATCTTAAAATAATATTCCACAATTGATGTGATTCAAATAACAAGCTCATTCTTGAGTTCCTGTGAGTAGTAGTGACAATACCACTTTGATTTTCCAAGGCTTTGCTACATTTGTCAGCGTCTGTACTGTTCATGAACTTGAGACCTGAGGTTCAAAAACAGAATTAGGGAGAATTCTTTCTTTTAAAAAAGATTTATTTTTTAATGTGCATCAATGTTTAGCATACATGAATGTTTGTGCATCACATGTGTGCCTGCTTGGATAGCCTGGAACTGAAGTTACAGATGGGTATGAGCTGGCACATGGCTGCTGGGAATTCAACCTAGGTCCTCCCTACTATGCTCTCAGTCTAGAACATATTTTCTTAGCTTTGGGATTTTCATCTCTCTCCCTTTAATCCTCAGGGAGTCCCTCACCTGGATAGAGACTGTTTTGTTATTGTCATTTGTTTCCTTGGACTTATGTCTAGCTGGCCACATCATAGCCACAACAGTGCCCACCCCAACAGAGTTCTGACTTTGAGGCAAGAATCTCCTGCTCAAAGCTGCCAATAACGTTGAATTCCCCATCCAGGGAAAGCCGCTTCTCTGCATTTGGGTGGCTTTTCATGATCCACTTTCTAAGATTAATTTATAGATATGAGTGTGTACTATATATGTTTCTGGTATCCACAGAGGAAAAAAGAGTACATTGGATCTCGTGGAATTTTTAAGTACAGAAAGGTTGTAAGCCATGTTGGTACCAGGAACTAAACCTGGATCCTCTGGAAGAGCAGCCATGCTTCTTAATTGCAGAACCATCTCTCCATCCCCTTATGATCCACTCCTAATTTAAGAATTTTCACATAGTTTCTTTCCATATTTGTACAGAGATTCTGTAGTGAATAGGAGGTTTGGGCAGTAGTTGGCTTCTGGGTAATAGTGATAGTACCAAACTTTTCCTGGCTTCTTAATTGAATTTTTGACACTTTACAGTCATTTCACTCAAAAAAAGCTCCATTCTTTCCATCTTTTCATCACAGTCTCAGCCTGTGAAAGCAGCAGTAGCAATTTCATCTTTAATCCCTGGCATCATTTCCAAGAGATAAAATACGATGGGGACCAGGCACTAGTAACTTGTTAATAAACATTATTTCTGTTCACATTTTTGTAAAATTGAACATGGGGGGTTAAGATTATTGAAATAAAAAATTACAACTAAAAATATTTGAAGGTTTTGACATAATAGCTACCTGGAACTTAATTTTTGAAAGAAAAATAAAAAAGCAGCAATATCTAAGTAAGCAAAATATCCTGTTGTTGTTTTTTGATTTGTCATAAAGTGGCTGCACCTGAATCCACTGCTTATAGGTGTCTCACAAAACACCAAAGAATGGGGATTGTAAAACCAATAAGGAATATTACTTTCCCAATGAAATGACCCACTGTTTCTGTCTTGCATCTTGAATAAGTGTGTAGGTGTATGTTGGGGATGGGTTGGTACAATGGTTTGAATAAGTCAAACCCTATAGGTTCATAGATTTCAATAGCAGGTCATCAGGAAGTAGCACTATTAGGAGGTGTGGCTTTGTTGGAATAAGTGTTGCCTTATTAGAGCAAGTGTTGCGGGGAGGGCTTTGAGATTTTATAAGTCTTTCTTCCTGCTGCCTGCAGATCCAGACATAGAACTCTGATCTACTTCTCCAGTACCCTATCTGCCTGCATTCCACCATGCTTCCTGCCATGATGATAATGTACTAAACCTCTGAACTGTAAGCCAGCCCTAACTAAATGCTTTCATTTATAAGAGTTGCTGTGGTCACAGTTTCTCTTTACAGCAATAGGAACTGTAACTAAGACAAGTAGCAATGAAGATTCTTGTTTATTTTCCTCCTTTGCCAGATGGTTGGGAAAAAATGCAACTCAAAGAATACCTCAAGTTAGTGATGTAAAGACTGTTGGTGTTCGGCCCAATTTACTTAGTCAACACATGTGGATGATAAAGTGCTATCATGGTGTCAGATATGATCTCAGCATGTAAGGCTGTAAACACTTTTCAAAATAGGTCCCCAAGTACACTGTCCTAAGGTTCATTGCAGCATCCATTTATGTAAAGCAACGTAACACTTTTTATTGCTAAAAGCCTACATGAATTCTTAAGGCTTGATTTATGAAGTTTTTTTTTTAATTATGTATACAGTATACAGAAGATGTCATCATAGATGGTTAGAAGCCACCATGTGGTTGCTGGGAATTGAACTCGGGACCTCTGGAAGAATAGTCAGTGCTCCTAACCCCTGAGCCATCTCGAGCATTCTCATCATAACTGCTATGTCAGTCAAGGAAAAGGCACAGTGAAGTGTGTGTCGTTCAAATACCAGGAACTGGAACTTAGCACATATTTCTTCTGAGAAGTCCAACTGCTGTGGTGGTCTTCACAGCTTTGATTTTCTGGATACGAAGTTCATGATAGCATTGACGCACTCTTCTGACAGCCACTTTGCTTGGAGGATAGTGCACTCTTCAGCATTAACTGCGTAGAGCTTTTCTTTCTCATTTTTTCTGATTAACTCCTTGGAAATTCTCATGGACTGATGAAGCAAAACCAGCAACAAGTTATTCCAACAGAAATAGTATTAGTGCATTCTTGCCCTCCACTGTAATGGACAGATCCTGTTAGGTTTTACTAAGACATGTAAAATGGAATAAAACTTTAATGTAGGCAGAGATGACTCTAGCAGTTATGGGCAATATATCTGTTACTGTACATTTCTAAACAGCCCAAGATGGACACAAAAGCTTCTGGTTCAGGGATCACACACCCAACAGCAAGGATAGAAGAGCAGTCAGCAGATAGCTGCCATACACACAAACAGAAGTGCTAGAGAGTGGGGATCCCCTAAATACCGTTAACCTCCCCACCTCCCACCTCAATTCCAAAGTGAGAGCTGGGTGTCTACCAGCATCCTCTGGAGTCATCCCCATGAAGGACCTCCCATTTGCCTTGTAGCACAGAAATGTCTATCTGGCTAGTTCTTTAAAAAAAAAAAAAAAAAAATTACTGTTCCTAACATTACAGTAACATTACAGTAACGTTTAATATAAAATCCAGAGGTGCTTAAAGTCAATTAAATACAGGTTTTGGCTGTTTAGGATGTGTTCTCCTAAGGCACATTTCCCCCTTGGGTAATGATTTCCACATTCCCACAAGTAAAAACCAAATACTAACGTTTGGTGGCAGTTTTGCATATGCTTTCAGCCTGGTCCAGACTTCTTTCTCAAAGGTGCTTTCAGGAAAAACTTCAGAGACAAGGCCTTGAGCCCAAGCCTCTCTTGCTGTGAGCTTCTTCCCAAAGAGAAGCATCTCAGTTGCCTGCAATGCAAAGTGAGATGCGACCCCAGCTTCAGTTGATGTCAGAACAGCCAGCCTCTGGGAGATGCAGAGGCACCCACGAATCTTAAGGTTGCCTGTCTTTCACAGGAACAGGGAAGCTGATGGCCTCACTGGGCAAGGGTTTTCAAACAGCTGAGAACATAACTGTTTCTGCCTCTCCAGAGGCTAGAACAGCAGATGCTTCTGTGAGGGTTTGCATTGAAGAGACAAGAATGGGAAGCCCAGGGCAGAGGTGACCTGAACCCCTAGTAGCTATTAAACGCTGTAAATCATAACAAAGTGGGGCAGGGCAGAAAAACTGTGCCTATATGGTCAACCTTTGAGGACTTCAAAATCCATTGCCTTACTGGTTGTCCTAATAGTTGAACTATGAACATCTTCTTTTCCTGCACAGGTACTGAAATTACTTCTATGTGACAGAAGGGACACAGGGGCAGTTTACTGGGCACTTCTTTAAAAAGCTGCGGTCAGTGAGAAAATGCTTTTTCTATAGTTGCATTTTCCTTTCAAAAAATACAAATTCCAAATGCTCTAATTCTGAAGAGCTGGTTTTGCTCAACTTTTCAAAGCTTAACTGATCAATAACTCAGGCTGGGAAAGGACAGTACAATGAGGTTAGAGAAGAACATGTACACATACTATATATGTGTGAATGGGGGAAGCATTCACAACAAAAAAATCTAAACAGGCTCCCTTACCATACTGAGATGGTGACCAATGTCTGCTAAGCTCTTCCCTCAGTGCCCCCTCTCCAGTCCTATCTTAGTGTCCTTGGAGCCACTCCACAGAGGACAAACAACTAGATTTGGACAAATACAGAGACAGACCTGAGCAGCCAATGGGCCACCTTGGGAGTCTCAACACACAGCAGAACAGCTGGTAAAAGACAGCTGTGACTGAGAGTCACAGGGACTCTGACTTCATGTGCTTATTAAGAGCTGGCAACTTGTGACACTTCATGTGGTCCCAAAGAGAAGATGTCACCATGTCATCTCAGAGGATGTGCCTCATCTACACAGTTAGGTGGCTCTGAATGGATCACATCTGTAAAGGCTTCCTAGTTTGGGGCCTTCAAGGAATGTCACACAGATGTGGAAGACAAGGTCCTGGGCTGTCACCAGTGCTCCAGCTCTAGGCCACCAGTTGTCAGACTCTGTCCCTGCATTAGGAATTGCAGAGAGAATGTCCTGACCCTTCCCTTATGTCAGACCCCTTAGCTGATTCTTCCATCATCCTGCAAGCTTTCCCCAGGGAAAGAAGACCGAGTTCAGGATCACCTTGGCAACAAAGACAACACACTACAGTTTGCATTTTTTTTTTTTTTGTTACCTTTGCTGGACCCATTATCTTCGGGAAAGTGTAGGAGGAGCATGCTTCTGAGGTCTGGCCAAGCTGGCTGAATGGGGTATGAAATGTTGCCTAGTTGAGATCGGGGGGAGAGAAAAGAAAAGCCTTTAAAAATTACTATTTGATTTAAAATTCACAATTTGTATGTTTGTGTTTGAGACAGATTCTTGCTATATAGCCCAGTCTGGTCTAGAACTTAACCTACTCATGCCTCAGCTGCTTGAGTGCAGGCATTACAGGTGTGCACCACTGTGTCCAGCTTTGTATTCCTAATGGTTGAGGACATTTAAGTTATTATGTGTTATATGATGTACACACAATTCACTTCAAGTGTGTTGTTAGTGAAGTTTTACAAATACATACATTATGTTATCGCCCACAATTTCAGCAGAGAAAGCATTTACTACCCCAAAAGTCACCTTATGGCCCATGTGGGCAATTTCTTCCTTCTACCATCACATGAATCATATCTGTTCTCTATCCCTTCTGCTTTGCCCTTTTCTTGAATGCTACATGCATGAAATCCTATTTATAGTAGATCTCTGTTTCTCGCTCCTGTTATTTGGCATAAGGTTTGGGAGCCACACACGCACTACAAACTGGTAGCTCTTTCTCATTATGGCTCCTTTTCCCAGGTGTACATGTCATCATGTGTTGTCCTATATGGCAGTTAATACTTTTACTATGGTTTGCAGTATTGTAGCCATTATCAGTAGGGTCAGTCACACTGTGAACTTGCTTGATATAATACATACAATTCTCACTTGTCAATAATATCTCAATGAAGCTGAAAAGATCCTTTTCAGATTTTTATAGCAAAAAAGGTAGTTCTTGTGAATAGAGTGGCTGTGTTACCAACATTCTACATTGAGGTAGGAGAGCCCTACCTGGTCCATGTCCGTAATCAGCTTCACTGGTGTCTTTGTAACATGGTGTCATGTCACTATGTGCATCGTGGTGCCTCATGCTTGAAGTATATGTGTCCCTTATGACTGATGATGTTGAGAATCTTTGTATATTTACTAGCTGTGTGTAGTAGCATCTTCAGTGAAATAACTGCTAGCATGTTTCCCACCATAATTTTGTTTTGTTTTTCAAGGTTTCTTTGTGTAGCCCTGGAACTCGCTCAATAGACCAGGTTGGCCTCAGACTCACAGAGATCTGCCTCCTGAGTGTTTAGATTAAAGGAATGTACCATCACTGCCTGGCATTTCCCACAATTTTTAAAGTTAAATTATTTGCCTTATTTTTGAATTGTAAGGATTCTTAATAGACACAAGTTACAAGTAAGTATCATGCAAAGAATTTTTGCTCATCTGTGGCTTATCCTTCCTTTCAAATAAAAATAAAATTTTTGGCAAAGGGTCTTTATCTAAATGTAGCACAGGCTGGCCTCAAACTTAGAGCAGTTGTTTTGCCTCAGGACTGCAGAAGAGTGCTGGTATTACAAGCATGAGCTATCATATTCTGCTGGTCTCTTGGAGGTGGAGGTAAGAAAGGGTGTGGGAGAGGCTCTCCTGTAGTTCAGGCTAGCCTTGTTATGTAGCCAAAAATGACCTTGAATTCTTTATAGTCTATCCATCTTCTCCACACATCCTAGGATTGTATCTATCTACCATCGTACTTAGCTTCTCTTTTTTTTTTTTAAAACTTTATTTATTTATTTATTTGCCTTGGTGTTTGCCTGGAACTGGAACTACAGACAGTTGTTAGCTGCCATGTGGGTGCTGGGAATCGAACCCGGGTCCTCTGGAAGAGCAGAGGGTGCTCTTAACCGCTGAGCCATCTCTCCAGGCCCCTAGCTTCTCTTTCCATTACAAAAACTTTAAATTACATTTATTTGTTTATATGTGTGCACAGGAACACATGCATGTATGTGTAGGAAGGTCAGAGGGTTTTTCTTCTACCATGTGCATCTCAGGGATTAAATTTATGTTGTTGTGTGGGCTAGTTTTATATCAATGTGATACAAGCTAGAGTTACCTTAGAAGACAGGACTGTACTGGAGAAAATGCTCTCATAATGTTTGCCTGTAGGCAACTCTGTAATGCTGTGACTAATGATTGATGTGGCAGGACTAATCCCATAGCATGTAGTGCCACCTGTTGGCTGATGATTCTGCATGGTATAAGAAAGCAGAGCAAGGCAGCAAGCATCACTCCACGGCCTCTGCATCTGCCCAGCTCCTGCTGCCAGGTTCCTGCCCTGTTTGAGTCCTTGTCTGACTTCTTTAGTGATGGACTGTGATATGGAAGTGTAAGCTAAATAAACCCTTTCCTCCCCAACTTGCTTTTGTCATGGTGTTTTATCACAGTAATAGAAACTCTTAGGACACTTGGCATACTTAGTAACAAGGACCTTCACTGGCCAAGTATTGGCCCAGCCCCTAGAGAAGCAGCCTATTTTTAATGCTCTCCTTCATGGTTTAAAGAGCCATTATGTTTCATTTTTATGCTATTTATTTCTCCTCACAGCCAATTTTTATACTATATTCTTGATTGATTGCTTTACAGATATACTTTTAAAACATTTTGGAGTGACCAGCTTTTGGTTGGGAGAGTTGAAAAATTGTTTTGTTAATCTTCCATTTGTCTTGATTTTGCCCTACAGAACTTCAGGCTAGTTTCAGTTATTGGACTCTACAGTTCATTTCAATATTGGTAGTTTAAATGATAAGTGTGTTCATTTTTTCTATACTTAAGATTTTTCTTTTTTTTTTATGAGATAGGGTCTTACTCTATAACTTAGATAGGCTGGCCGCTGGCCTTGAACTCATGCCGCTCTTCCTGTCTCAGCTTTCCAAGTGCTGGGATTATAGGTATAAGGTAACACACCCATCTATTTATATATTTTTGATGAATAATAAATTCTTTGGAAAAAGAATCACTGATATAACTAGATAAATGCTTAATTTCCATTAGTAAGACATAGTAGTCATTTTAATGTGTATTTGTGAATCTATGACATATGCAGCACGTAAATAAAAATGTAAAATACTCTCATTAAGGTCATATTTATTTTCACCTCAGAAACCGTGGTCAAAAAAACATACTTTAAGAAAAATAATCAAAAAAATGGCCACAACTAAGGAGTCATAGATAGGTACATATGAACATGACAAGGAGCACTTACTACAATGCTGATTTCCAGAGATGGAATGGCAGATGCAGTTAGTGACTGAGATTCTAGCAATAAAGTGGTTAACGGTTTTGGGACAGTCCCTTATCCTCCCTGTGACAGTTTCCTCTCTCTGTAAACCTAATATGACCTCATAAGGCTGCTGTGTGCATTGTGTAAATGTATATAATGTATACTAACAGAGTACCTATACACTGTGAGCATCCAAGCATTTATTTAAACAAATTTAAAACTCACATGGAAATGTTGCATTTGCTGACAGAGACACTGCTCACATTTTTGGTCACTAGTATTTAAGGCCAGTGTGCACCAGAGACAATAGCATGGTGACGGGCATTTTAATAGGGCTGAACATGAGCCCCTTGTTCAATACAGTAATTGTTTATAAAGACAATAAAAACTTGGGGAATCTCCTCAGTGGTTAACGAGGAAACTTTGGCACCTCCTAAGGAGGAGGTTCCAGAAGAACTGGGGGCTACTGGTCTATAATTCTGGGGTAATCACTAAGTAACTGTTACCACATCTGTGTTTACAGTAAGTGATCTCAGAAACAGCCCAGAGTTTTAGCAGCTAGGGACTGGTGAGATTTGCTAAGTTACAGAAACCTAATGCTAGCACTGGTTTCCATCTGAGTGATGAAAGGAATGATTTTTCCTAATTAATAAACTTTATGATGCATATTTAAGGTAGGTAATACACTAGTATGATATGTTTATACATACACATACATAGAGTAAAACTGCTGCTTTAGGGAAACTAACAAACTCATACATTCACACCTATCATCTATTTATTTGCTAAAGTTCTTGGATATTCCACTATTATTGACTACAGTCCTCACACTGTACGTTAGATGCTTTGGCACCAGATATCTGCCACTTCGTAGCCTCTGAACTCTATGTCCCTAATACTCCCACCTCCACCCATCATCCTATAGATTGATTTTTTTTAATGGTCCTAAAGATGGAGCCTGCCCCATCTTAGGTAACTGATCAACACCTCCATCCCCCTCCCTTTGTTATACACACACACACCCCACTCACTCACACACACACACACACACACACACACACAGATACACACATGCTGTTAAATACAGTGGTGAACAAAGTCTGAACTGTGTTGTGGACTCAGGATTGCTTGGGGCTTTTAGTTTTCTTATCTGCCAAAGAGGGAGAGTAGTACATGACTCAAGTCCCTTCTCAGTCTAGAACCCTAAGTACGAGGCTTCCTGAACTAGTTAGAGGACTAAGCCACCTGCACAGAAGTTACCCCTCTCCTGCAAGCTTTCAATCATTTCTTGAGTATTTTTGAGTAATATAAAAACTAAAAATTGAACAACTATGTACTCTGATTAAAATATAAAACTATAGAGTTGAAGCAATATTGTAGAATAGTACTTTAAGATATATTACATTTGTTTATGCTCTGGGACATTTGTTTAATGATGCAAAGATGTGTTGTATCCTTTATATTGCATTTGTTTGACTCTGTGAAACTATTCCTTTGGCTGTCTAAAACACCTGATTGGTCTAATAATAAACTTAATGAATAGCCAATAGTAAAGCAGGAGAAATGATAGGCAGGACTGGTAGGCAGAGAGAACAAATAAGAGGAGAAATCTGGGAAAGAAAGAGATTGAGGAACAGCAAGAAAAGGAAGAGTACATTAGGGGCCAGCCACTGAGCCACACAGCCAGCCATGTAGTAAGAGTGAAAGGAAGTTATACAGAAGAAAAGGGAAAAATCCTTAAACTAAAAATTTTAGTTAAGAAAAGCTGGCCAGAAACAAGCCAAGCGAAGGCTGAGCATTCATATGTATAAATAAGACTCTGTGTATTTGTTTGAGAGCTGGCTGGTGGGTCCCCAGAGTAAAGAGTAATGTAGTGGGATTATGTTATGTTGCTACCATTTCCTGTCATTGTAAATATTTGTTCCCATTTATGGGTTTAAGAAAAGCTGATTGGCTAAAGGCAGACAGAAGGTGTGGGCAGGGCTAGCAGTTTAAGAAAACTTGGAAACATCTCAGAGCAGACACAGATGCAGACGCCATAGGGATGTGACAGAGGCATGAGGAGGAGACGGCAGCAGACGCAGAGGAAAGAAGCTGAAATTCTGCTCTGAGAAAAGGTATCGAGACACAAGGCTGAACATGGGTTAGTTAGCTAGCAATATGCCTGGGCCGTGTGTGTGTGTGTGTGTGTGTGTGTGTGTGTGTGTGTGTGTGTGTGTGTGTGAGAGAGAGAGAGAGAGAGAGAGAGAGAGAGAGAGAGAGAGAGAGAGAGAGAGAGAGTGAGTATTTGAGGCTAAGTGGGGCTAACCTCTGGTCCAAGCCTTGATAGTCCAGGCCAGAACCTATTACAACAGAGTGAAAAAACTGACAACAGAGTAACATTCCCAACAACACTGGTGTTTGCATGATTTCATCCTAACACTGTCTTATTTTGCTTTCTGTCATTGTGATGAAACATTGACCAAAAGCCACCTGGAGAGCAGGGATTGCCTGGCTTTCGGGTTACAGTCCATAGTAAGGGAAGCCAAGGCAAGATGCAGGCAGAAGTAGAGGCAGGAATCATAGAGGAGCAGTGCTTACTGGCTGGTTCCTTACAGCTTGTTCAGCCTGCATCCATCCATCCATCCATCCAGCCATCCATCCATCTATCCATCCATTGATCTTTTCTTCCTGCCCTGTCTCCCTCCCTCCCTCCCTCCTTCCTTCCCACAGCAGAGATTTGGGCCTTCATACAAAGTTTTTAGGACTCTTAAAACTGTAACATTCTTCAGATATTACAGTTATAGAAAACTTATTTGGGAGAGAGTGTTTGTTTATTTGTTTTTTGTTCTTCAGACAGTCTTGCTATGTGGCCTCAAACTCAAAATCCTCCTGCCTCAGTGCTAGAATTACAGCATCACACATGGCAGCAGGGTCCTCTTGACTCCTCTAGCATAGATGATGGGCATGTCACAGAACTGGGCCCATGGTTACAATCTGTTAGGTTCAGGCCCCTACTGTGTACAGTCAGTGATACCATTTCTCATCCCAACCTAAAGCCCCCAAGTCACACATCTCAAGATCTTAATGCTTTTAAAAACCTGATAATTGAAACTTCACTAACTGCATTCTGTAGAAGATACACAGTCATAATCAAGTTCCATAAGGATTCAACAAAATGTGACTATGCGAAATCAGTAACATACATAAGCACTCTTTACTATTTATTATTTTTAGGAACTATGGTTATTAAGGCATGGTCCAAGGAATCTGCCATCTTCCGGTAGCAATGCTGCAAGTTAAAATTTCAAAGGACACATCACTTCACCTAGCTAATGTTGGCTTTGGCAGTGAACTTATTCTTTACCCTCTCACCTCTTTACACACAGAAGTGGCCCAGGTACATTAGTAACGCAATGGCCTCGGGAGAATTTGACTAGACTTTTAACCTTACAAAACTAGACTCTTCAGAAGTAGTCTCCCTGAAGCAATGTGTGCCTTTGCAGCTAATATCTGAATACTCTAGCATCTGCCAACTAGATTCCTGAAAAAATTTCTAATTCAAAAGCTTGGCTCCCAGGCAGCCCTATCAAAACATCTTATCAAAACTATTATAAACTGTTTCAAATGCCATTAGATTTGATAAAATAACTGTGTTAATAGAACATTCAAAATCAAACTGTCAGCCTGCTTTCTTACCACCCCCCAGGATAACCTGCCCAGTGGTGGCACTGCCCACTGCAGGCTGGGACCTCCCACATCAATCATTAATCAAGGAAATGCTCCCACAAGCATGCCCATGGGCCAATCTGATGGAGAAAAAATTCCTCAGTTGACATTCCTTCTTTATGAGTAGTTCTATTTGTGTCAGGTTGACAAAAAAAGGAACAAAAACAAACAAACAAACAAACAAACAAAACCACCAAAAAACTAAACTAGCCAGCACAACATTAACCCCTTGCAAAAATACTTAGTGATAGTCCCAGTAAAGGAGAATGGAAGTGCTCACTGCTGACCTATGTTTGTGGAAGGAGACTTACCGTGTCAGATGCATAGACAGCATCAAACAGTCCCAGAAGGGTGACGGAGATTCCCACAGCTGGACCATTTACTACTGCAACCAGAGGCTTTGGAAAGTCTATAAAACTATTTACAAATTCCCTAAAGAAATGGACATATAAAAGCTATTAAATACCCAAAGTGGCACCATTAACCACCACTAGAAAGGAAGGTAGAAATCTGATATGACATCACTCTTTCGAGGCTGCCTGCCCAGACTGGCCCAGGATCCCTGTAAATGGAACCTAGTGGGATAGTAGGTCATACTCCTATAGGCTAAGGCAAATTCACACCTTGGACTGGGTTCAGGACTGCGGGCCAGCTGTGACCTGGGGTATCATGGTGGGTGACTTTGTGACTGCATATTACAGCACAGGGGACCGGGTTCTCAGCAGAACTGGGGTAGAGCAGAAGCCTCAAACCTCCTTCAATGTCTTGCAGACTACTTCCAGGGTACAGGCGGCACTCACAGCACTGTCTGTTCACCCCTCTGCAGGGAGCCCAGGGACCCTCTGCCTCTTCCTCACCTCACACTTTCCAGTCAACCTCATGTAGAGGGCAGGATGAAGAGGGGCATCTGATGGGGAGTCACAGTTCAGTGCAGCAGCATAGACCAGTGGGCATTTTACTGCTGGGGTAAGAATGAACCCTCTAGGAGCTATTGTGGGGTTAGAGAGAAACCTGGTGCTAGAGAAATACCCAAGAACCCTCATAGATGGCCCCAGCTAAGACTCCAAGCAATAGTGGAGATGGTACCTAAGCTGACCTTCTCCTATAATCAAATGTATGACCATCCTAATTGTTATTATAAAGCTTTCACCCAGAAATGGTTGGAAGCAGATGCAGAGATCCAGAGCTAAGCACCAGGTCGAGCTTCCAGCCCATCAGAAGAGAGGGAGGAGAAATTATATGAGCAAAGTTGTCAGCATGATGATAAGGAAACCCACAAAGACAGCTGACCTGAGCTATTGGGAGCTCACCGATTCTGAACTGAGAGCTGGGAAAACCTGCATGAGACTAGACTCAGCCTCAGAGTGTGGATGATACAGTTCAATGGTGTGGACAGTTTGTGGGGCCTCTGGCAGTGGGACCAGAATTTATTCCAAGTGCATGAACTGGCTTCTTGGAGCCCATTCCCTACAGAGGAACACATTGCTCCACCTTGATACTGGGTGGAGGGGCTTGGTCCTACCTCAATGCAGACATGATTCACCCCGGGACACCTTACTCTCTTTGAGGAATGCATGAAGGGATTGAATGGGGGAAACTAGGGAGTGACTGGGAAGAAGGGAAGGACAGAGAACAGTGGCAGGTATGTTAAAATAAATAAATAAATAAATAAATAAATAAATAACCGTGGTGGGGGGAGAAGGAACCCTCTTGGCAGGATAAGGAGATGACTCATTGGTTAAAGCATTTGCCACTCAAGTGTGAAGACAGAACTAGACTTTGAATTCCCAGAATCCCCATAAGTTCTGGGTGGGTATAGAGTCTTCTAGTAATTGATCTCAGAAGATGGCTATGTGAGTGAGTTCTGGGTTTAAGAGATCTTATTTCAGTGAACAAAGTGAAAGTGTTTGTAGGCTATTCGTACATCAGTTGATACAAGCTAGAGTCACGTGGGAAGAGAGACTTTCATTTGAGAAAGTGTCTGTAGTGCATTTTCTTAATCAGTGATGGATGTAGGAGGCCCAGCCCATTGTGGGTGGTGCCACTCCTGGGCCAGCCATCTTGAATGCTATAAGAAAGCAGGATGAGCAACCCAGGAGGGAGCAAGCCAATAAGCAGTACTCCTTCATGGTCGCTGGACTGGTTCCTGCCTTCAGGTTCCTGTGTTTGTTTCCTTTTATAATGGACTGTCATGTGGAAATGTAAAAGGAATAAATCCTTTCCTACCCAAGTGTTTCTGGTCATAGGGTTTTTATCACAGCAAGACAAAATGCTGTGAAGAAAATGTCTGACATCAACCTCAGACTCCACAAGCACATAAATGCACTTCTACCCACACACACGCTCATCAAAGACACAAGAACATTGGGGAAAAAAAAAAAAGAAAAGAAATAGCCCTCTAGGATCAAACAAATGTCACTCTTACCTCAGTAGCACAGCACCTTTTCTAGCTGCCTCCTCCATTCCGTTGGGAGCACTTGTAAAGTTGGTTAGGTCATTCCCACTGCAGTAGTAGTCACCGGTTCCTGTGAACAGTCCACCAACAGAGCCAGGATTCCTTCATGTATCTACTCATTCTAGAGCTGATGTGGTTCTGCTGTGTGCAGGACTCAGCCAGGCACCAGCAGAACACCCGTGAGCCTCATTTACACACTAGGCACTAGCAAGACATGGATGTTAAATAAAGAACATGAGGAAAGGTAGATGGTGTGACTACAACATGACAGATGGACATGCGGTATGACTAGGGAACAGGGTTGGTCTATTGGGGTGTTTAGGGTGGAGCTTCCTCAGAAGGAACAGCTGGACTGAGATCTGAAGAACAGGCGAGGCTAGCCGAGATGGAATGGTGGAAATGAGGTTCTGTGTCTGAGGTCTCCAAGGTCTACACAACAGACTGAAAGAAGAGACCCCAGGGCTGAAGCAGATAAAGAACAGGGTGCAGGGAGAATGGATGCAGTCAAAATGAGTAGCCAGACTGTATGGGACTGTCGAGATTACAATAAGAACCATTATCTCTATGTCAAGAGCCACTGAAGGAGTGTGGTTATTAAAGTATAGTTTACCTATAATGAAACGATTACTTCTCAATGAGTTTTGTTTTGAGACAGGATCTCAAGTAGCCCAAGTTGTTTTCAAACTCTCCATGTAACTGAAGATGACCCTGAGCACTGATTCCCTGTCCCCATCCACCCACTGCCTGACAGTACTGAAGTCCTCTGTCACAATGCCCATGCTGGGGATCAAACCCAGGGCTTCCTGGATGATAGGCAAGCACTCTATCTCAGGCTACTTCCCTAGCACCCTTAAATAGTTCTGATAACTGTAAATACTGGAGTGATCCCAGGCCAACAGAAAACACAGTGCTTCCCCTGTATGCTCAGGGAACACATTCCAAGATGGTCCATGAGTCCCTGAAACATGAGAATGGAGCCAGGCTCTACAATATGTATTGTGTGTTTTCCACATCTATGGAACAGAAAATATTTGAGGACAAAAAAAAAAAAAATCTGTACTAAATAGTCACAGCCTTTTTTTTTCTTGTGACTCTTCATTTTAAAAAGTGTAATGAATGCTGACATAGCATCACTCTGTGTTAGGCATTATAAGACACCCAGAAGGGATTCAAGATCCTTGAAATATATGGGCCTTCTAAGCAAATACCACATAATTTTAACCAAGGAACATGAGTGTGAAGCATTCCATACTGATAGGAGTCATGGACCTAATTCTCAGAAGATGCTGTAGGCGACTGTATGCACATACCTGTGACGAAGTTCAATATATAGATTAGGAAATGTATTTACAGTAACAAACTTTAATAACAACAATATACTATATAAGCATTATTTAAAAACATACTACTAATTTTTCTAGAAACTTCTACTTATTTCCAGACCTCGGGTAATGGCATGGAACTGAAATTTTGGGAGGCAAACACAGAAAGGAGCATTCAGTTAAGAGGGGATACTATACTAACACCTGTTGTAGAATATTAGTTTAAAAGTGTCACATTCATTTATGCTGTCAAGTATTTGTTTAATGATGCAAAGTTGTGCTGTATTCTTTTATGTTGCATTTGTTTAACTCTGTACAGTTGTGTTACTTTGCCCACCTAAAATGATTGGTCTAATATAAAGCTGAACAGCCAATAGCTATGCAGGAGAAGGAAATAGGTGGAGCTGGTGGGCAGAGACTATAAAGAAGGAGAAACTAGAGTGAGAGCAAGGAGCATGAAAAGGAGGAGAGGAAGACACCAGGGGCCAGGCACACAGCCACACAGCCACACAGCCACACAGCCACACAGCCAGCCAAGGAGTAAGAAGGACAGAGAGATATATAGAATAAAGAAAGGTCAAAAGCCCAGGGCCACAACATGATTAAAGAGAAAAAAGATAATTTAAGTTAGAAAAGCTAGCTAGAAACAAGTCAAGCTGAGGCCGAACATTAGTCTTCATGCATTTACTTGGGAGCTGGTGTCAGGCCCCCAAAGAGTAAACAAACACAAACAAAAAACTACAAGCATCTCAGAATGTGCGAGACACTCTTTCTATCCTGCCATTACAGGTGCCTGATATAGTCATGTTCAGATTCCATCAACAGAGTAGAACTTCTGTCCATATCATAGGACTTATGTAAATTGAACTGAGCAACACTCACCCTTTTGTTTCCTAAACTATACCAGTCATTCTGTAAGAATCATCCATATTTTTGCATGTATCAAGGGCTCTACAGATATTTAAAAGTCAACCTGTTTCTTGACAGACCAGTTGTTTTCTGTTGTGGCTCTTGTGAATCAGGGTGGGACTTAGGATTTATCAGAATTAATTATCAGAGTGGTTTTGTTATGTGCCTGATAATATGGTACATTGACCAAATCAAACCACTGAAGCACTGGAAAAGACCTTCAATCAGTATCAGTTCTCCACCCAGTAACCGACTCTCTAAAACAGAAACTGAGTAAGTCTGAAAATGGTCTTACCTGTGAAAACAGTTATGGCTGAGTTGTCTGTGCTTGCGCTTTTAAGTGCGAGTATAATGTCCTGATACATCTGTGAATGGAAAGATAGGAAAAAAGAATGATAAAAGTGAGATCCACCATCCATTGGACCTAGCCACTGTATCTGTCCTGTCTGCAAGCCTTCTCTCAATTCTTTTTTAAAGAGTTACTTATTTCACTTTATATGTGTGTTTTGCCTTGTGTATGTCTGTCTGTGGACTATGTAGCACCTGGCACTTGCGGTCAGTTCCCCAGTGAGAGACTGGGAATTAAAGGGCCAAGAGTGCTTTTAAGCACTGAGCCATCATTCAAGTCTCAGTAACTATATTTTGATGACCCCAAAAGAGGCTGCCTGAGAGGATTTCTGCTCCTCCTCTAACAGCTCCTGGGTGCACGTGATGTACGGGAGCCATGGCAGATGCACCCAAACCACTCTGTCCAAAGTGAACAAGAGAGACACAGTCCTTGAGTGCACAGCTGGACAGTTACTGTGCTCCATCAGGGATGGGGGAGGGAAGGGTAAGGGGAGAAGAACACGGCTCAACACTGCAGCAGCTAAGAGGGGAGGTGGCTGAGAAAACTCCCAGAAGCAGCATTTCAGGGGCGGCTTCAAGGAAGGGGAAGTCTCCTGGGCAGTCCGGGAAGCAGTAACTAATGCAGAGGCCGGATTTCTGAGACTCAGCTGAGATACAGGGCACTGGCCTGAACATTTCTGAAAATCTTGCCGTCATTTTAGTGTATTTTTGAAATCGGTATAGATTTTACATTAATAGATTCAGTGTGGGCAAGAGTTGTTAGGAGTGTAGATACCTCTAAAGACCCTGGAAAATAGAAGCATGTACTTAATAGATTCACAGTGATGACTGCTCCCTTCATGGAAGGGGCAGGAAACAGTTCCTGAGAATTACAGCAAAAGAGACACAGCAGCCAAGGTGACTAGCTATAGAGTCAGGCCAGGGAAGAGACGATTATTTAGACTCTCCTGCTTACCAGTTGTAAGAACTCACCAAGTTCCTTCTCAGCCTGTTCATGGACTGTTTTGTTACATAGTGTCAGGGTCCTCTGTTTAGGAAGCCTGAGTCTTGTTATAACGTGTAGCTGTTTATACAGAAGTAACTCAGAGCAGCATAAAGTTTTCACAATTAAGTGCTTTATCAATTTGAAGGCACATGAGCAACTTTTCAAGATTCTTAAGGCTTCAAATGAGCATGCTGTCCCACACTGCAGATGGCACCCTTGACACCCAGTTCACCTCCAAGCATGTGATAAATCCCTGTAATGGGGGGGAGGCATGGGGGGTGTGGTGGGGGTGTGGTGGGGCATTCAAGTGAACTTATTATCAATGTATTTCAAGGAGAAATTTCAAATTGTCCTGTGAAGTAGCTCATTCAAATGGGGCTATTAATGTTCAGCTTCCCTCCCTATAAAGAATGGTGCACAAGCATATTTATGATCATTTTAGGGTGTCCTATGCATCTCTATCAATGCTCTTCTACCTATAGCAAAGCTTCATTGCCTTCTGGATATGTAGAACCTACCGGAAACTCTCAAGTTCTAAACGATGTCCTACACTGCTGAGTTAAGCCAAATGCTCTAATCTCCTTCTACAGAAATAGGAATAATGCTGAAATTCTACAGTTGCATGAGTGGAAAAAAAATAGAAGGAAGAAAACTGTCCATGCCCTAGGCAGGAGCATCACCTGGAAGGTTATGGCATTCTTTTTGGCAGGCCGATTGAACACGATCTTAGTGATGCCATCTTCAGAGGTCACCACAATATTTTTAGACTCCTGGGTTTTCTCATCGGCTCCATGCTTTCCCTGACTAGAGGCTTGAGATGAGGGACTCAAACTGGACACCAGATCCACATAGTTCTGTCTAGCAGTTTCCTGTGGATGAAAAAGACCTCAGTCTTTAAGCAATTTGAGAAACATCCTATACCAATAGAGGTACATCACAACTTCCAAGGAAGTGGGACAGGTGATCCACATGTGTAATTCCAGACACTGGGAGGCTGACGTAGGAGAACTGTTGACTTCAAGGCCAATCTAGGCTACAGAAGTGGGGGGGGGGAATAATTAAAAGCTTCATTCATAGAGATTTGCTGGGGGAAAAGCTTCTAGTGAGGCCTAGTTAATAACAGTCAGCAAACTTACCTTTGGCAGGCTGCCAAGGGCATTCCACGCCTCCCACTTGGCTTTATTGACCAGGTCAAACACACCTGGCTTAGGCACATTACAGGGTCCATCTGTGGCCTATAAAGAGCACAGGGGTAGTTAATATGGAAGAGAAAGCTTTGAGAAAGTCATTTCAGAAACCTAAGAATCCATCCATTTTGTAATCCTGATCAGGTATCACAGGAAGTGAAAACAGCGAGCCAATTTTCTTTCTTTTCTTTTAATATTTTATTTTATGTGAGTTGGTGTTTCCCCGCATGTCTAACTCTGTAAGGGTGTCAGATCTTGGAGTTACAGACAGTTGTTAACTGCCATGTGGATGCTGGGAATTGAACTCAGGTCCTCCAGAAGAACAGTCTGTGCTGACCCATCTCTCCAGTCCCCATTGAGTCAATGTTCATGTCCCGGAACATTTGGAAGTCCAAACTATGTTCAGCAGTCCTATCTATGGGGATGGAACCAGAAATGTAGCAGTAAAGTCCTGCTAACTGCTCAAGGGCTGTAGCTGGAGGGGGTAGAAATGTGGCCTCCAGTTCCTGGTCCCCTGGAAGAACAGCCGAATGCCATTCTAGGAAATACAAAGAAAACTAATTTTGTTTGAGGGCAGGAGGCATTGGTATCTTGGAATGAATAAAATACTCCGCTCAGCTACTTCTCAGAAGTAATTTTTAAACAATTTAAAATTTATAAATTTTGTCCCAGAGTTAGTTAAAGGAAGACAGGGGAGGCTGGAAAGTCACAGGCAGTGGAGGAGGCTTCTCTCACACCAAGTCACCCAATGGAGTCAGCCACCTGGGAACTTCCAGGGAACCAGATTCACAAAGGGCTGCTTTCCCTGCCACTGAGAATCCCAGGACCTGTGGGAGACTACAGAGCGTGGCTTCTGTTAGTTCCCAGTCCTTGCATTTCCTCATCCCAACTGTGGGCTGCTCCTAATTCTTGACAGACTGCAAAGCTTAGGACTGGGCAGTTTCTAAGATCACCTCAGTTCCACTCCATTAGTAAGACTCACTGAGGTATTCATGGCTCTAGATCCTCACAGGGAAAGGGATAGAGACTTAAGTAAGTGGCAGGCAAAGGCTCACAGGATAGAGTTCAGAGGCAAAGTCAATGTGACACTTCTATTGGCCTCTCCACAAGAGTCAGGAGAGGGCTACCCAGACTGGTGGATCTGTGACAATACACATGCAGTATTGCCATTGAAGAAGCTCTCTGTCCAGTCTTTGCCAGAGCCCTAACCCATAGGCGAACCTACCTACCTTGAGAGCACCCTGAACCCTAAATCCACTGCCAGACTCTCCAGGCAAACAAAGATGCTTGTGCCAGGAATGGCAGTTCATGGGGTTAGAGAATACCTCCTAGTGGTGGAAGGTAAAGTCTTTTTGGACAAGTAAAATTCTTGAATGCACACGTCCATTTTTCTTAGAGTTTCTATTGCTGTGATAAAAATACCATGGCCAAAAGCATCTTTGGGAGGTCAGGGTTTATTTTGGCTCACAACACTCAGGTCTCACTCCATCAGTCACCGAAGTCAGGGCAGTATGAAGACAGGAAGCTGGAGGCAGGAACTGAAGCAGAAGCCATGGAGGAATGCTGCTTACTGACCTGCTCAGCCTGCTCTCTTACACATTCCACGTCAATCGTTAATCAAGAAAGTGCCCAACAGACTTGTCTACAAGCCAATTTTATTGAGGCATTTTTTTCAGTGGAGAGTCCCTCTTACCAGATGATACTAGCTCACATCAAGTTAAAGCAAAACAATCAGGAGACCCACATAAAGAGACTCTCATGCTAATTACCTAGTAGAAATGATTAAAAAATAATAAATGATAATCAGGAGTCCAGGCTGGCAGACATAGTGAAATCTCTGTCATTATGACCTTAGTTTTTTAGTGGTTATAAAAATTTTCAAACATTCGAAGATATGAGTTATAATATCCAATTAATCAGATAGTTACTAAATGTTACCTTACGTGCTTCACATATTTTCTTTGTTTATTTTTAATTGCTTTCAAACACCCCAAACACATTATTTCACCCTTAAATACTTGCTATACATTTCCCCAGAAAAACCAACATTTTATTATATAATCAATGCACCTTACCAGGACACCACTAAATAACTGTTGGCAAAACTCAGTCAATATTCAAATTTCCCCAATTGCCCCAAAACACCTTTTCAGTAAATTAATATAACAAGGAAAGACTCAAAAGCAGGGGGCAAACATGTAAATGTGAATGTTATTTTTTTCAAATCTCTTTATTCTGGAGAGAAGCAGAGCATCTACTCTGTGCTTTGATATATATCAAGACCTAACATGAAAGGCAAACCAAAACAAAGCCTGCTTCACACACCCCAAAGGGGTGTCAGTCATGTAGCCCAACCATTCAAGCTGTCTGTTAGAAACAAATAGACTTCAAGAAACATTTGTTCAAAATGTGTTTAAATATCATCTTACCTGCTTATACAGTGCATAGAGTTTCAGCTTCACTTGGTTTCCTGGGTCCTCCTTCAAGAGTTTCACTTGGTTCATTGCATTTTCGAAGTCCTGCTGACTGGCTCTCATAGTTGGTCTGCCCACGTGCACCTGAGCCACTGGAAATCTAAAGATCTGCAAGAGACTACAAACAGTGGATTCTACTGTTCCTAGTTCTTCATTTTTGCGGAACTGGTTCCATCCCTAATTAAACCGAATGTTAAGCTTATCTACAATATTTTCTCTAAGTAAGCAGCTTCCCACAGACGGGTGCAAACTTGAAGGCACGCATGTTTACTGCAGGCACCAGTTTCCAGGCTTTGCTCCTAATGCTCAGGTTCTTTGAGCTGTTAGATGTGGATCACCCTATCCAGCCACTTCTCTCAATTTAGCGAATTGTTTGAAACCCACGCTGCTGATAGCGGAGTGCGAGTGTGCAGCGCTCAGCTAACAGGCAATCATGGACACAGTGTCGCCTTAGCCAAGGCACTGGGCACTCTAGGAAGTTCCGGGCTGGGCCTGTAGGCATGGGCGTTGCGGGGGACCAGACCTCGCAATTCTCCCTAGTAGGCAGAGCGAGTCCATCCTTACCCTTCCGGATTCAGCAGAAGGACATTCGAGGTTACTCTTTAGAGCGCTCTCGTTGAGAAACGGCCAAAGGAGTATCTTGCTCTCCCGCTAGGCAGACCAGATGACAGAGCGGGCGGGCGACAAACCCCGCTGGCAACTTTGGGCCACACAGGCGAGGCTGCAAGCTTACCTAGGACACCAGCACCGCGCCGGTCTCCAGGTCAATGCCGTCATAGCCAGATAATCGCACAAACTGAGCCCCGAAGCTTAGGCCCAGCTCAAACGGCAGAGCGAGAGCAGGATGGGGAGGAACCAGATATCAGCTCCGGACGTAGGCGGAGCCAGGGTGTGAGCTCAGGCAATGAGAGGAGCCCAGGACAATGAGGTGGGCAGAGCAGAGCCCAGGGTAAGCCCTAGGCCCCTCCTTCAGAATCGAGAATGGGCGGGTTTCGGGGAGGAGCCCAGAATTCCTGGATTAGGTCCAACTCCGTACAAAGGTGACTGACACAAGACCTAGAAAAGAGGGCTGGAAGCAGAGTATGGCAGCAGATCTTTGGGCCCTGGGAATTTTAATTTAAACGAACAGCATGTTCATTTAGAAATTGGACCATTTCTCAGCATGGAGGAGCGCATTCCTTAGCACGCTCAGTTTAAGGTCATGGAACAGATGTTTAAAAGATTAAATAGACAAGAATCTCTTTGACATATTTATCTTGCTCAATAAAGTTTAAGCTGAACATAGAAGAACACTGTATAAGTTGCATTAATGTAGGCGTAGTTGCATTAATGTAGGTGTTTGCCCCTAAAGGTGTCTGGCTTGCTTAGCAGCCAATGGTACTTGGAGCAGAGGTCAAGTCCTATACACGAGGTCTGACTGGAGATTGGGATAGGGGTGAGGCAGTCCTCAATGAAAGGGAACCACTGTGAGTTGGCCAGCATTTCAATTGAGCTTGCGGATCACTGTGGTCATACTAAGGAGTCTGGATTCTGTGAAGTTAACTAGTGGAGCTAGAGAGTTGACTCGACTGTTTGGAAACATTTGTTTTTCTTGCTAAGGAGCCGGGTTTGGTTTCCCTGAACCTACATGACAGCTCATAACCATTCTTAGCTCCAAGTCCAGGGAACAGACCTCATCTGAAGACCTCCTCAAGCACCAAATACACAGACGGTATGCATACTTCCAGGCATGCAAAATCAACCACACATAAATAAACAAAGTTAAATTAAAAAGTTAAATACATTAAGAAAAAAAAAAGATCCAACTGGCATGCATTTGATCTAGTTCACTGTGTAGTCAGAGTTGGCCAGCACATCCTCTGAGAGTATTGTTTCTGGACAAGGAAGAATAGCAGTATTCTCAAGATCTCAGCCAGAGCTCTATCTAATCTCCACTCTCTTGTAGGACTAGGGTTCTTATGAAGATCTTGGGCAAAGATGTCTGGTTCAATTAGATCCTCCCTTAGAGGCTGAGTGCACAGACCAGTGTAGCCTAAGAAGGGATTTGATGAGTCCCAGGCTTAGTGGTCACAAGAGCCAAGGAAATTTTCAAGCAACACTGAATCTTGGGAGTTCTACTTCATCCTATATTCTCCGTATTTTGGAAGATGTTTCTTGACATGGAGGCATGGCACCTATGATCAATGAACCTATGGGCATGGCTATAGTGATTGTTTTTATTTGTGATATTAAAATTTCATCAGATCATGTTATTGTCATGGCACATAAAATTCTACCACATATAGTGTCAGGAATGATTTTAATTATGTGCAACGAACTTTGAAAGCTAGAAGCCTGAATCCCTGCTGTCTCACTGCCCGCTCCCCTCTATGGATCTGTCCTTCCATGGCTCTTTGTCTTTATCTCCCCCTCCCCCACCCCACCCAGTCTTTCTTCAGGTCTCCATTCTGCCTTGTTGTTACTTGACCAGCACTGACTGACTTTGCTGTGACTCAGACTCTGTAGCCTGTTTCCTCCTGCTCTCTGGCTGATCTCCCCACACTGTAAATCTGACTGCTGTGGTTTGAACTGGGCCCTGCATTCTTGTTTGGGAAACATCACTCGGTTCCTGGGTGGATGACATTTGGAGCTAAGACTTTTGAGAAGTGACTAAGGTGAGACACTGACAAGCAGCATGAAGGTCCTGGCCAGTTGCCAGAACCCTGACAATTTGTTGTCTGTAATTTATCCATCTGGTGGCTTTTGGTTGTAGAAACATAAAATGGACCAAGACACTGACATGACTCACAACATCCTCTTGATCTCTCTCTGTCACTGAAATCTGGTGTGGGTCCCTTTGCCTAATAAGTAAACCAAACCTCTTAGTGAAACACATAAGGCCTTTGAGATTTGGCCCATAATGTCTGATCATCTATTATGCTTGCCTTTCCATTTCATTCATTCACTCATTCAATTATTCATTGTGTTAGCTTTTTTTTTTTTTTTTTTTTTTTTTTTTTTTTTTTTTTTTTAATAGTCTCACTATGTATCCCAGGCCCGTCTCAGGCTGGTCTCAAACATATGGTTATCCTCCTGCCTCTGCCTCTTGAGTTCTAGGCTTTTGCCATGGTGCGAAGCTCTTTGTTTCGTATTTAAAACCATTTTTTGAGGCAAAATGTCACTATAAATGTCCCACTTGAACTTGTGTTGATTCCCCTGTCTCAGCCTTGGATCACAGGTAGCCATCCCTGCCTGTTCTTTCCATTTGGAAATGAGTACCCTGCCTCACTGGGTCTCTGCTGCCCATGCTCTCTCAGTCCAGACTCTGTTTTACATGAGGAATCTCTGACTCTCTTTGGTTCCATTCTCCTCCTGTGACCCTACTCTCTGCAGAAGTGCTCCATTTCCTAGGACAGATGTCACCAAGTTTCCTCCAGACTAGCAATTTGTTCAGCTCTCACCCGACTGGATTAAATGCCATTTCCCACCTCTGGCCCCCCAGCTTGACAGGAAACACTGTGGATATTTGTTGTGGGGAGGCAGACCAACCAAAGACTTTCTCAGAGGCTCTGATGAAAGGACGAAGGTAGCTTTAGGGCTGTGTTCTTGTCCAGTTGTGAACTTGGCAAGGCCAGTCTGAGGCTGGAGCCAGTGCTCTCAAGGAATCAAGACTGTCATTTCTGGAGACATGACTCCTCTCTGGGATGTGATTATCAGCTGTAACACTGCTATGTCTGATGCACCTTGTGTTCTTTTTCCCAGCATTATCTGAGCTCGCTCTGCTGACTTTGGCGATTATCCCCCTGCTAATAATATATAACGTGCTGAATTTTTTAAACAAACTTTCTTGTCTAAGTCTTGAGCTCATACAAGACATCCTCATCAAAGTATTGCTTTTCTTTTTCATTTTTCAATCCTGGTCTTCCTATTCAACACCTTGCTGTTTGGGACCCTTATTTCTAAAGCAATTGGGTCAGTTTGTTGAGTGTAAGTGAACTGTTGAAAGTTATTGTCCAGCCTACGTGTTTCCAAGTATGATGACAACTTCGGGGTCAATTGCCCCCTTTCCAGTGAGCTGTCAGATGTTGCTAAATGACTTTATGCTTACAGGTATTTCTTTTTCAGGGAGTAACAGACCAAACAAAGGAATTGGACTTTTGCCAGGTTCCTATAATGAAATCACCAGGGAAAATTATGTTCCCATATATTTGCAGGGGGAGGGACATATTATGACTTGATGAGTCACTAAAGAGTCTTTGCTTTCCCTTTTCAGTTTCGTGATACTGCTTGAGATGAATTAAACCTGTGCAATTGTAACAGAACCAGCAAATGGATGCTTCTGCCCTCTCTCACCTTTCCCTTACTTACTCTTTGGTTGTTGTTTTTAGACGGAGTCTTATGTATTCCAGGCTTATTTCAAACTCTACTTAGCTGGGGACAACCTTGAACCTTTGATGCTCCTGCCTCCATTTTTGAAATGCTGAGATTATTTGCAGCACTGCATCCAAGCAAGAACTGTACCAACTGAGTCACACCCTCAGACACCTCAATTCCACTTTTTTGTTTCATTTTGTTTTAAGGCAGAGTTTTCCTAAGGAGCCTGGGCTGGCCTCAAAGCCTTGCCTATGTTAGAATTAGAGGTGTGCCCCAGGCCCGATCTCTTTCTCTTGTCCTCTCTATCTCCTTTCTCCCCTTAATCCTCTTCACTTCCTGTCAGTCAGGGTCCTGCCTTGTAGCCCAGGTTGCGCTCTAAATCAGGAATGTCCGGTCTTTCTGGGATTGCAGGTATAGACAACATGCTTTTCTTTTGCTTCATCTTTTAACCACCTGCCCCTCCACCGGCTGTTTGTTCTAAGTCTAAAGAGGGGCCTTGGTAATGCTTCCTTTCCTTCTCATTCCATATGGATTCAGCTGCAAAATAAAGGAATGTGTCTTTACCACTGCTACCTAAGAGTCAAGGACTCATTGATTTTGACAAGAAAGAAAACAGAGACAAGAAGTATAGATAGGGACACCCCCCCCCCCCCCCGTGGAAGGCTCTTGACCACTGTCTTCCTGTAACCCCCCTTCATGCCCTTAAGTCCCTGAAGATGGAGATCAGAGGCGGGAAAGACTGCTGTTTTCCTCAGGGCCTGTCACCAGGAGCAGGAATGAGACCTGCTACAGCTAACTGCGTGGTAGCCTGATGGTCAGCCTCATGGATTCAGGGTGCTCATCTACTTGAGAGACAGAGGAACCAGCTCACGACTCAGGGGCCTCTACTCAGGAGACAGAAGAGTGTCTGTCCCCAGACTCACTTGCAGGATGAGTGAGAATGAAGCAGCTAGTGAGTTTACTGATGAAGCAAAAGGATCGAGGACTTAGAGTTAAGTGCCTACATCAGGAGAGGGAGGTCTGTGCCTCAGCAGTAGCTGTGTGTGACCCGGGCTGTGAGGCTAATAAGCTGTAACTGAGTTCAGATGTCAGCCACAGTGCATGCTGCTGTAATCCTTGCCTTATCTGAAGAATTCTGCCCTTGAAGAGGAGACTGTTTTGAAGGTGCTCTGTGCATACTTGAAGCTTGAGAAGCATGTGCTAGGAAAGAGAAATCATTGATAAGTAGGGTTCTGTCTTACACAGGAAGGTTAACTAAAGCTTAAGGGTCATCAGCCTTGTCAAACATTCTTATTAGAGATGCCCTCAGAAAGACCAGGGTGTGAAGCTCATAATGTAGAAACTCCAGGAAGTCATCCAGTGAGATAGAAAGTAGAACCCGAAGGGGTAGAGGGGGCTTCTCGAGGCTTCCCTTTTCTGTCGTCTGTTTTTTAACTAGCTGTCCTGCCTCAGGCCACCAGGAAGAAATCTATTTCCTTCTGATTTTGTCTTTCTCTCTGGTTTTCAGGACAGCAGCCAGCAGCCCAGCTCTGAAATTCCATTAACATAATTCCTAAGCATTCTTTCCAGAAGCAACTTGCTTTCTCTTTATCTCTAATTTTTATCTGGTTAGGCTGTGCATCAGGGTCTCACATCACAGCACACGCACTGCATGAGTAGAAGAACAACGTATGCTCAACAATTACCCTCAACTACTTTTCCGTAGCAAGGACATTTTCCTCATGTTATAATTCTCGAGAAAAATTGCAAGTGCTTGTCATTACTTTTGAAGAAATAGGTCTTTTTCCTAATCATCTATTTTTTTGATCTATATAAAGTTTAATATCTACCTTGTTCAAACATATTTAAAAATGAGAATGGTGGCTCCAGTTCTGTGATGGTTTGTTGAGGATGGTGGACCCAGCTCCCAAATCATGACACAGAGGCTTATTATTAGTTTTGCATGCTTAGCCTAGCTTAGATACATTTCTGGCTAGCTCTTTTTAACTTGAATTAACCTGCTTCTTTTTATCTACCTTTTCCCTTGGGGCTTTTTACTTTTTTTCCTTCTGTGTATCATGGTTTCACTGCTTCTCATGTCTGGCTGCCTGACTTCTGACCTAGGGCGTGTTCTTCTTCCTTCTCTCCTCTCTTCTTCTCTCATCCATCCTTCCCTGTCCCCCCTCCACCTAGATTTCTCCTTTACTTATTCTCTTTGCCCACCAGCCCCGCCTTTCTCTATCAATTGGACAATCAGCTCTACAATAGACCAATCAGGTGCCTTAAGTAGGCAAGGTAAAACAAATGCAATATATAATTAAACACACACCGTTATATCATTAAACAAATGTAACACGTTTTCGTATAGTTAAGACAATATTCCACAACAGAATGGCCTCCACATATGCCTATATTTGAATACTTGGACCCTAGTTGGTGAAATTGTTTGGGAAGGATGAAGAGGTGTGGACTTGAGGTTTCAGCAGACTGGTACCATTCCCAATGTGTTCTCTTCTCTGCCTTCTGTTTGCTGCTTAACATGTTAGCTTCAGATTCTGCTTGAATTTCTGCTCCCATTTTGCTTCATGATGGGTTGTGATTGGGAAATGTAAGCTGAAACAATCCCTTTCCACCTTTCCAAGTTGCCTTTGGTCATGGTGCTCATCACAGTAAGAGAAATGCAGACTAGAACAGTAAAGTTTTTTCCAGCTATTTCAGATGAAATAATTTTCCTAGTGTAGTTTTTTTTTCTGAGTTCATTATTGTTATATTGGGTTTTTGTTTTGTTCTGTTTTTTGAGACAGGGTTTGTTTGCGTAACAGCCCAACTGTCCCTGACTTATCTCATTCTTGATTTTTCAGAAAGTGATTTCAGTTTTCCCATGTAGGATAATAGTGGTGATAGGTTATTGTAATGGTGTTTATTACTTTGAAGTGCATTTCATTCCATTCCTCATTTCTCCAGCACTTTTGCCATGAAAGCATGTTGAGCTTTATCAAGTGGTTTTTCTGCACTTTTTCCCCAGATGATCATGTGGTATTTTTCTTACTTATATGCTATATTGAACTTATCTATCTACATATGTTGAACCATTCTTGCCTACCCAAGATGAAGTTTTCATGATACAATATTCATAATGTGTTCCTGAATCATGTTTGCAAGCCTTTAGCTAAGAACTTATACATCTTTGTTCATCTGGGAAATTGCTCTATAATTATCTTCATTTTGTCATCATCTGTTTTTCATATGAGAATAGTTCTGCCTTCACAGAACAATTTTGGTTCTTTCCCCTTCAATTGATTAAGCAATCTAAGGAGTGTTGATCTTCCTTAAGCTTTAGTAGAATCTAGCTATGAATCCTTGTAGACCTGGACTCTGATTTATGAGAAGACTTCTAATTACATCTTCAATTTCATTGTTGGTAATGGCTCTATTGGGGTTGTTTATATATTGTGGCTTCAATTTTGGTTAAGTTAAATGCATTTAGAGAGTCATCCATTTCTTCTTGGTTTCCAAGGTTTTGGAATGTGAGTTTCCAGAGCATCCCCCAGTGATAATATAGATATTACTAGAATTTCATTTTTCTCTTCTTCCTTTCTTTTTCTTTCCTCCTCTTCCTCCTTTTTCTTTCTTTTTTTTTTAGCAACAGTATTCCTTTTATTTCTAATTTCTAATTTATTCTCTTACCTTTTGTTAGTTTGTCTAAGGGTCTGACATTCTTGTTATTTTTGCTGTTTTTTTTTTTTTCTGAGAACATTTTCTCTCAGCTTCAATTTTATTTAACAGCTCATTTACAGTGGACATACTTCTAACTATGAGAGCTTGGGGAGATCTCTTGAAGAGATACAGGGACCTCTGACCAATATTTCTATGATCTTATTATCAGAGAAAGATTTGGAGAGAGCTTTTATTAACATAGCTAGAATACTCAAGGGGCGAGTATGAGTGTTCTCAGAGTGAATTACTAGCTTTAAGTAGTTTGTCTATGAGCAAATTTTAATAGAATATTGAAGAGTTAAGGTAGCGTGGAGGGATGGAGAATTCTGAAATTGGAATTCTACTGTTGGAATAAAATTTATTCCCCCTTTCTGCCCAAGACACCAGATGCATGATGGGAATAGCCAACACTATTGACGTGTCATAATAATGCCATCCTGTCAGCCTTTAGATGTCTAGCCTGCATCCAGCACACTGGCAATGGTTCCTGTTTATTTTCCTTCATCTGGGGACTCCACGCCACATATACCAGACCAGGTGGTATTTCTACTATGTACAGAATTTGGAGTTGACCTTTCATTTCTTTCAGCAATTGAAAGGCTCTTTTGCATTCCTGGCATGAGTTTGGATGACTTCTTTGTGTGCTCTACTGTCTAATTTTGAGTTGTTATTTCCAAGACACATACTTATTGCTGCAATCTTTTCTAAGTTTTTTTCTTCTTTTTTTTAACATCTCTCTGTTCCAGCCAAGATAGGTAGTATCTCATCATCCTCCTGCCTCAGCCTCCCAAGTGCTGAGGTTACATATATCCTGTCTAGGATTTTTGCCTCTGTCTTAGTCCTTCAGTAGTTTGGCTGTGACATAAGCATTATGAGTTTATCATGTTTGGGGTTTGATGAGGTTTTTAGATGTGTGAATTTATATCTTTCATCATATTTGAGAAAGTTTTAGTCAGGAGTTCTTTAAATATCATGTCTGTCTCAATCCAATGTCCTCATATTTCACTCATCATGCAGTGATGATGAGATGCCCAACCTCTACCTAGTTCAGAAGCTGTTGAAAATTTTTTTATATCATTTTGATTCTTTTTTCAGATCAGCTAATTTCTGCTGATCTGTTTTTCAGTTTACGACATCTTCTTTTATTTTCTCAATTTGCTCTGGTTCTTGCATCCTACCTTTTAAACTTGGAGATATTCTCTTTTTAAAAAAAATGTTACCAGTTTTTCTTTTGGTTTTAAAAAAATAATTCCTCAAGCAACAGCTCATATCTGTCTTTCCAGTTTAATGGGCCCACTTACACAGTATGCAGGATGATGAAATGGCTTCATCATGTCACCTGATAGGCAGGATGATGACAATGACTGCCTCATGTCACCTGATCTGATTAGTTTGGTTTTGTGCTACACAGGTTTGGTCTCCTCAGGTTTTCCTGCCTGCATCGGGACTCCCTTTTCTACATTATCCAAACCTGCGCAGGGTAGTTCCAGAGACACGACTCAGGTCCCCTGCTGAATTATGAGTTCTCTTCTCCAATAGTGTCTTCTTCGGTTTCAATAAATAACTCAAATCATGTTAAAATAGTGGGTTCACTGATAGAAAATCTACAGGTCCCATTCAGTCAGTGTCATAGTCTATTACTAATTATTCTCTTGGATAAGTCTTCTTTCTTAATTCTAAGCACCTGTAGTGTTTTGTGGGAGAGAAAGTTATCACTCATTTCATATCCCTCAAGATCTTAAGCCCAATTATTAGTGAAGATAATCTTCATAAATCCAATGACATGCTGCACTAAAATGTCATGGGAGGCCGGATAGAATTAATGTATGAAGGTGTTGCTATCAATCACAGGCCAATAGAACAAATAACTCATTAACATGATTCATATAAGATGACTTATCTGCTATTCATCTGTCATGGACACCTGCTTCAAGAAGGTGTTGGCAGCAATGACAAGGTTGGCATATTGACAACATTCATTTATTTGTTCGCCAATCATGTCCCAAGAAAGTATTTATTGATTGTCTTTTGAGTGCCAGGTATTAACAAAGGACACTGGAGGAAAGTTGAGACTTCAATGAGTTGGCTGAGGACTTCAGGTTTCTGCTCCTCTTGCGCTGCAGAGAAGGACAGTACATTTCCCACTGTAACAGTTCCAGGAAGCAACACACCAAGGATTTTGTAGTGTGGGTCCAGTAAGAGTTCAATGACACTGAAGTCCAATAAGTTAAGCTTTAGTATCATCAACGAGCCACACTTTTCCAGAATACATTGATTTTGTTATTTTACTGACATTAAATTGAAGCCCAGAGTCTGAGTAGATTTCAAGGTCTCAGAATCAGTGACTCTGTGATCTGGGGCCACAGCAGTTTATTTCTTCTGTTAATTATTCTTGTGAGAGAAGAGAGTCAATAATCAGAATTTCAATGAAAATATGAGGTGTTTCTGGGAGGCAATTTTTTTTTTTAGTTAAAAATATAAATGTATCAAAATTAAAGTCACCTATTTTAATGCTAACAAAACTAATCTATATAAAACTGAACTTAGATAAATGGATGCCGTGTTGTATTTGGCTTCTCTAAAAAATAGAATAAATATTACAAGTGGGATTAATTAGATTGGCAGATTACACACTAGGTAGTACAAAATGACTGAATGTGCACTGGAGTGACTAAGAGCCCAGGAACTGCTCATCCCATGGGGCTGAATGCTTCAGAAGTCCCATGTAGTAATGAAGGCCAAGAGGATTCCCTAGAGCTCCTGGTCTCCCTTTGTGGAAGATACAAGAATTCTACTTAAGTAGACAAAGGCAGCTTTAACAGAGTAGATACACTCTATCACCAGCAGGGGGTGATGGAGAGCAGGAAATGAAGAAACAATTTTACCTAGGCCCTTTCCATTCCTGAGGCACTCATGGGAAGGTGCTTTCTTCTCAGGATGTGGGTCTTCCCCCAGACAATCCTTTCTGGAAATACCACACAAACCTACCAAGTGGTTTGTTTCTTAGTTGATTCCCAGTCTAATCAAGTTGACAATCAAGATTAACCAACAGGGATGTTAATGCTAAATTTAAGATACTAAAAAGATGTGATCAAAAAGCTCTCAAAAAAACAAAACAAACAAACAACAACAAACCCACCAAAACTTGAGTCTAAGATCATCTGACATTGTTAGGTGGAGATACTTTAATGAAAACATGGCATTTATGAACAAAGAATAATGAGACTATTGTTTTTGTAGAACAGCGACGATAGCAAGTTTATTCTTTTGAATAAACTTTTTTTAAGCAGATAACTCAGTTGTGTTAGGAGCCTTCACGCTGTTGTACACTCCATCACCAGAACCCATAGCCTTCAAAGCTTGAACTCTGTCCCCATGAACCTGCAACTTCCATTTTGCTTTTACCTCTGCCCGAGCCACCCTCACTCTATCTCTGTTTCTGTGAACCTGACTATTCTGAATTTTGCTTTAAGGGTCATATAACCAGTTGTTGACTGTTTTTTCTTACCAGCATTCCCCACATATCTCAGAACTGTTTTTTTTTTTTTTCCTTGTTTGCTTGCTTTCTGCTAGTTTTCTGAAATGTGATTCTCTTAGTTTCCCAGTTGAGTGAGCTAGCATTTCATTTTCTACTTACAGAAAGTAACGGCCATTCATTGACACAACCAGACAGATATGACATCAATAACAATGGGCCCAGAGTAGATTACAAGAATAAAGACCACCTGATTTGGAGACTATGTCCCTCTGTTGAGAATAGTGAGAAGACATTATATTCTGGGGTGATTAGCCCTCAGTTCAATAGAAGGTAGCCACAGACAGCTTCAGTGGGAAGCCTTGAGACAGGGTGAAACCATAGGAGTAATTTCTGAATTTTTCCAAAACTGCTTTTGATTGAGATCACAGAGCTGTAAAAAACATTGGGCCAGTTTCTCAACTCAGCTTCTGGGAGATTTTTATCTCTTTTTAATGACATATATCAAAATTTGGCCTGAGATCTTATTTGTTAAGGCAAGGAAAGTAAGTATCCAGCTTCCTACACATCTGTAATATCAACACTTGGAAGGTGAAAGGAGAAGAATAGAGTCCAAGGCCAGCCTCAGCTATACAGCAAGATTGAAGCCAGCCTGACCTACATGAAGCTCTATCATAAAAAAGTTCAAATTGATTTGGGCCTCTGCGAGGATGATGCCTTGGGAGAACATGTAAGTGTGACTCCTTCAGGGACCTACTCTCCTATGTCTGGGATTGTGTACTGCCCTTACCCTATATAACTTCCTGTCCAAATGTTAAATTCACTAACTTGGTCTTACTCTGGCTCATCCTGAAATTCTTGTCTATCACACCATTAAGGATCTGGCTACCTCAAAGGGATGTCCCTAAGAGGCCAGTGAACTCTTAAGTTACAGGTGGCTATGTCTTCTCGATGTCACTGATTCTCCATGTCTCCCTGGTATTTCTGATTAATGGAAAGTCCTCTTCCTGGTCGTCCAGCTGGTAATCATCCACTCCCATGCCTGCATTACTATGATAGGCAAACAGAGAGAGTCAAAGAAGAGAAGCATGCTGCCACTTTCTTTAGGCTCCAGCTCAGCAAGGTCCCCACAGCTTGACAGGACCCTTTGACTTACCCTTTTCTCATCCTGCTGCCTCTCAGCCCTTCTGTGCAGTCCACATTAGTCCTGTGCTTCTGCAGCATGGCTCACATTGCGACACAGCTGTGTGTGCCTCCTGCCACCCTTTCTGGGAACTCACCTGTAACTCTTCCATCTTACGGAGAAGCCCCAGGGCTTCTGTGAATGTGTCAGCCCTTTGAACTCTGAGATTTCTTTAATCCTTTGTGGCTTGTAGCCATTCTGTTACCTACACATATACATATTACTCTGTGAGGTGTGATGTATGACCTGAATGTTAATATATATTGTCTTAATCACTGTTCTATTGCTGAGAAGAGACACCATGACCAAGGTACCTCTTTTAAAAGAAAGCACTTAACTGGGGGCTTGCTTATAATTTCAGAGGTTTAGTCTGTTATCATGTAAGGGAGCATATGGCAGTGGGCAAGTATAGGCAGAGAGAGAGAGAGAGAGAGAGAGAGGAAGAAGAAGAAGAAGAAGAAGAAGAAGAAGAGGAGGAGAGGAGAAGAGAAGAGAGAGAAGAGAAGACAAGACAAGAGAGAGAGACTTTTGAAACCCCAAATCCAACCCCATGTAATGCATCTCCCTCAATAAGGCCACACCTCCTAATTTTTTTAATCCTTTAAAATTGTGTCATTTCTTGGTGGCTAAATATGAAAAGATATGAGCCTATGGGGACCATTCGTTTAGGTTGTTTGTTTTGTTTTTCTGAGACAGAGTTTCTCTGTATAATAGCCCTGGCTGTCCTAAAACTCACTTTATACACCAGGCTGACTTCAAACTCACAGAAATCCTCTTGCTTCTGCCTCCTGAGTGCTGAGATTAAGGTGTGAGCTACCAAGCCAGGCAAAGGGGCCATTTTTTTTTTTTTATCCAAACTTCCACATTAGTAATTAAATTAATAATAAAATAACCAGTTTGCCAATGGCCATCTATCAAGGCAAATTGGCACAACTAGAAAAACTCCAGCCAACAACATCCTATAAAGCTTGTGATTTGTTATTTTTTTTTAAAACAATCTGACATTGTAAAAAACACAAATGAGACTATTCCTGGCATAGCATACTCCTGACAGAGGCTCATTGCTGTATGCCATGTAATCATTTGTTCGTACTTTGGAACACTGAGAAGGTGAGAGGTGAACTGACAAATGATGAAACTCCATTTGGCTGTTACCGTTGGGAGAAGTAATTCCACCGGGAATCAACACGTTTCTGTTAAATATCCAGCCATTATGTTTCAATAATAGATATCCAGGCAACAGCCTCTATTGGAAACCACTTTCCTTGGGGATCAAGATATATTACTAAAGTAAGCCTGGTGCCTCATGGGATGGGGTATTTGCTCTTGGGTCAAAGGTCATAGCTATAATGATGGGTTTTTCAGAAATAGGAGAGAAAAGGTCTACCTGGCCAAACTTTCTGTTTCTGAGAACAAAATTAAAGATTTCACTTTTAGCAAGTGACCAAGTGCCACTGAAGGTCACATTGAGTCACCTAGTAACTCTGCATGCTCCTTCCCCTGCACACTAGCTGATCTTCGGGGCAAATCTCTCCTGCTTTATCTTCTGGGGCCACTAAGAAACACATAGTCTCTTGAGACAACATTATTTGAGGGATTTTCATAGATGAAAAGAATATGGCTATCTTCAGATGCACTTTGGTAAAAGGTAGAGAGAATGTGTGTTTAATTATAGCTGTAACTCTCTCCTGAATGGAGGCGATCCGTGATGCTTCTCCTGAGCCTTGAAGTAGTAAAATTTATGCTATAAAGAGTTTACTCATAAGCTTGCTTAGGAAATCCTATGTTACACAAAGCAGAATTTAGCTAAAGTAGTGTGGCCTCCAATGTGACTGGAGATACCTAGTGTACTAGCCAGGCTTATCAGAAACTGTAAGAAATAAAATTCTATATCATAATTAGAGCTTGAGGTAGCTGAGAAAGTTTTTGCTTATGTTTATTAGCCAATATTGACCTCTCCCATAAGAAAGGACACATTGCTGACTTAGAATCAGCCGTTAGCCCCTTCCCATAGCAAAGACCACCCCTCTCCAGGGTTGCTCAAGGGCTGCTGAGTCCTGTGTAATCAGAAGTGTAAATAAAGCAAGATAAGCCTGGGTAATCGCTATGGGGAAGAACGTCACTGGTGAACTAGTCTTTGCTTAGTAAATCATCTGCCAGATTTGCAATTTCCCTGCCTTTGTTTGAATTGTTTAAAGTGCAGTCAGGGGCAAAGGCCTACAAGAGATCTAAGAATGACTATGTATGTGGTTATGTTAATAAAATTTTCTGTTTGAGCCTGGCTTTCTTTAGGTACTAGCCACAGATGGCTACACACATTTTTAGAGAACAGGTTTTCTTCTATTAAACTCCGAGTGTGCAGAGTGATTTCTCACTGGGAAGGCATATTACTTCTGTGATGAGTTACAGCAGAAGGAACAGGTTCACGTGACGTCAAGGAAGGTCAAAGAGAAGTGTCCACTTTGCCGGAAGAAGGATTTCTCAAAGGTGAGCTGCAGAAAGCCAGGAACAGCTCAATGAAGTGTGAAATGATCATAAAAACAACAGGCCTTCAGATTACTTCCAACCTTGAAAAACAATGGACTAGAGGTAGATAGATATTCACATAATCATTGAGCTCCTACTCTGTGTAATGTCCTAGAGAAAGGATGTTCCACAGCCAGACTAGTTCTCAGGGAAGGCTAGAAAGTTACCTTGATATAATAAACTCTCACGTAAGTGTGTGGTCACTGGAGTGGTAGAGGCCCTGGAGGAAGAACAGAGCAGGGAGGAAACAGAAAGGAGTAGGGGAGGCAGCTTCTCCAGCCCAAGGTTGCCTGGGATGAGCTGTGGCTCCTGTGGAAACTACTTCTCCTCAGAGAGGCTCACTGTGAGGGTGGGGGATGGGCCACTGCAATTGTTGTGTTTCTAAACAATGGCGTCCTAGGTCTAGAAGGGTCTTTGGTTGTCTTTAGTCTATTATTCATTTTTTTCCCATTCCAGAAACATCTCTACAGCACCCCTAACTGGCCACTGGTGCATCATTTCCAAGCACAGTAAATAAAGACCAACTAAGTTGTTTCCATCTATATCTGTGGATCCAACCAACCACAGGTCAAAAGTATCTGTTAAATCAAAATTGAACCTGTACTAAATATGCACATATTTTTCTGTTCATTAATCCCTAACCAATACTGTCTGCTGAGTATTTACATAGTATTTATAATTTTTGAAGGTACTATAGCCAATGCATAGACTATCTAAGGTACATGGGATGATATGGGTAGGGTCCATGGAAATACCATTTTCCTTATTGGTACTGCATTAAAGAATATAAGCAAATCTTCCTCTTGGAGCAGTTTTGAGCAAGAGTGAGGCCATATTTGAATTCTTTACTTTTTTTGTATGTCTTCCTTCTCTATGTCATCTGTGATCTGCAGCCTGTTGTCTGTCTGCTGTATATCTCTATTGTTTGTTCTTGTTGTCTGTGTTTCTTGTATAGCACAGGAAACATGGTGTGGGAAAGAAATAAGGAATTATTCCTTTATTATTTTTTTCCCCAAATAAAAATCTTTAACCGATTTGATGAGGGTTAGCTGACCCCAAATAGTACTCAGAACCTCATCCTACGTCCACGCTGTCCCCACATTCATTGGATATTTGTTTATTTATTTATGATGTTTTTTAAGCTTGCTTCTAACCTACTGGCTTCTTTTAGCAAATAATTACACCAACACACACACACACACACACTTCTGGGCCAGAGTCAGGGAAGAGTACTTAGATTATAATCAAAGCTATGCACTTAGTTTAGGTTATAAAAGCTGTTTACATGAGAAAGTTCAAAGGTGTAATAAGGTTAGTTATACTGTTTTCTTTTTTTTTTTTTTACTTTATTGATTTATTTGCCTTGGTGTTTGCCTGGAACTGGAACTACAGACAGTTGTGAGCTGCCATGTGGGTGCGGGGAATCGAACCCGGGTCCTCTGGAAGAGCAGACGGTGCTCTTAACCGCTGAGCCATCTCTCCAGCCCCTATACTATTTTCTTAACGGCAGGTTAAACTTAACCAAACTGATTACACAATATTGAGTACATAGTTTTAAATGATCTCTAGGCATATCAACTTGGTTTCAAGGTCTAGCATCTTCAGAAAAAAGCTACTTAGGTCCCTCTTAGGGTTTTGGTCAACACATTTTGATTCCTCTGGGAGCATTTCAACGAACAGCTGTGTGTCCTTGAGGCACAGATTAGTAAACTGGGGACAAAGATTTTTGGTACATTCGTTCTGAATAATTAATGCCTGAGGAGCAGAGAACACACAGGAGCCTACCAGCCTTCAAACTCCCCTTCAGGAACACCAAGGAAAGGCCCCAGGGCTGGGAGCTGGGGCAACTGCTCTTGGCTCCGACAATCTCTATGATGCCTGTCCCCAGGGCAATTCTTGCCCACAAGCTCTGTTGGCAGTGGGCTGTAACTTCAGTCCCACGATTCTGGGTACTTACTTTTAACCTGCAGTGTTGCTTCGACGCGTCTGAAGTCAAGACGAAAATGCCCCACTCTTCCACCAGCAAAACTCAACAGAGATTGCGTCGTTTCCCCTCCCCCAACCCTTCTAAAGCCAATGGTCAAAAGTCATGCGGTCCTTCTGCTGCCACCTGGTGACGTCACATAGCAACTACATGGTGAAGGGGGGACGTTTTAACCACGTTAGGAAATAAAGCCTGCAATTCTCTAATGCTCCAGTTTTACTAAAATTAAAAAAAAAACAACATTATTTTCATAAAAACTTAAAAGATCTCCCTTTTAATGAATTTGTCTTTATTTTCAAAACCCTAAAAACTGTATAATAGGATGTAGGGCACACAAAACCAGGGAGTCCATTTTGTGCAGGCCACCTGCTCCTGGTTGTGGAGGCTGCCCTGAAATATGATTGATATACTCAGTGACATTCCATTGGGGAAAGCTGATTTTCATTTTCCCTTCCCCAGCGGTTATGATTGCAAATAGCTTCTGATTAGGGGTGGGACTGGGTGTGTCTACATCTCCCTTCTCAGTGCTCCTATATTGTCTGGGTTTGAATCTGTGCAGGTTTTGGCCTGATGTCACCATCTATTCCCTCTGTTCATAAGTCCTCTTGTGTCTGGAAGATGCAGTTCTTAGAGCCGTTCATCACTTCTGCTCTTAAAATCCAATGTCTGGCTACTGGAGCTCAGTCACTTTGACACATTAAACTAATCACCCTAGTAAGGTACCAGGGAAGCAGCTAGCAGCTCTGTTTCATAGCTGTCATCAAAATGTGTCCTTCCAACTAGACAGGAACAAGTCATCCGCACACCAAAAACATGCTCTGCTCCTGCAGCCAAGCAGCTGAAAGGGCTCTTGGTTTCACAGCCTTCATCCGTGTTTTCTTATCACTATTTGCAGACTCCTGTCCATTAGTTTATGGTCAGCAATGTGACATAGTCACAAATTTCTATAGATATTACATGTTCAAAAATAAATAGACTTATTTGATAGAAATAAATGGAACTGTAGAGGAAAATTAAAAATAGTTAATTGGGTATCTTCACAGTTTAAAGATATTTGTAGGGTTGAAAATGTTCAGCTTGAGGATTCCAAGAAAATGACCTCAGGAGTATAATAATAATTAAAATTCATCTATTTCTGTCCATAGCTGGCTTTATGTCAGATAGTAAAAGAGGAAGTTTACATAAGTAATTACCACACTGCACTTACACACTTACATTTACGTAACAGCATATTATCTCCCTGTACTGTATTCCTTGGTTAATTGGTCTTTACTGGACAGCGACTTTTTAACAAGGAGAATTCTCATTAAATGTTTATAATGAATAAGATATGCTATCACCATTTTTGCTCTTGTTTAAATCTGAGTATGTAGGATTCAGAGTATTGAGATCGCACTAGAACCCCATACTTGTTAGCTCTCAAATTAAGCTCACCTTTTACCCCAACTCCGTGTGTTTTCAAACCCCACACATGCTTAGTCATTAAGTCTTACGATGATCCTAGGAAGCCCCATTTCCCATAGTGGACTGTAGTTCATAGGAGAAGCTGCATCTCTACTGGAGGTCCTGCAGATTAACTGGCCAGGAATTTATAATTAAGGAAAAGTTGTTCATGGAGCCAAATATCTTCATCTATCTTTAGTCCTCTTAATGGTCATTTACTACCAACTTATGTATATGACCTAACACCATTGTGATGTCAAGCAAAGCTTTTAAAATACACTATAAACTTAGAAAACTACTAGCTGCCACCAAACCCAAGTCAAGAATGCTACAAGATAGCACCTGTAATCTGCAGAAGAAATCCCCGCTGCTCTGTCATAATTCCACTTACCTGCTGACCCCACTGAGTAATTTGGTACATGCCTTTCTTCTTTCTTTTTGTCTTTTTACAATCTTATTTTATTTCATTTTTGGGTAGGAGGATGCAAGGGAAGAGCACAGATATGAGGTGATAGAGAGATGAGTGGGATTGGGATGCATGATGTAAAATCCACAAAGAAGCAATAAAAAGTTAAAAAAAAAAACAAGGAAAAATTTAAATAAGAGTGGTGGTATCCAAGAACCAAGAAAGACAACATTTGTCTTACAAACTTCAGAAAAATAAAAATGTATAAAATTATCCCAGATTCCAAAGCCAGCATTTGGAGTCAGACCAGAAGGGCTAAATATAAAGCAGAAAAAAAAATGAAAGAAAACATCTGAGATTATTAAAGATGACTCAGTCACCAGACTTCTCAAGAACACATTGGATAACTGAAAATATGTGACTTTCTTTCATCCTATGACCATAAATGTTTAAGTGACTTCTTTCTTCATGGAACATACCATTCAGGAGGACCTGAATAAGTGTTCCTATGCTACAGTTTCATCTTTGGCTCAGGATAAACTACTGTTTATTTCCTTTGGAGGAAGAGCTATGTTTTTCATTGGTAGTGTTTAGCCATTAAATCCCAGGATTCTTCCTTTAGTAGGTCCAGCCATTTGCCGGCCCCTCATCACTCATGCCCTGAGTCCCACAGTAGCTCTTTCCTAGGTCTATCTACCTCCCAGGCAGCTCTGAGTCTGCCAGGTCATCATTGATAAATGCACATCTCATCATGCAACTGCTCAGTGGTCCCTCAGGCTGCTTGGACAAAGTACATACTGTGCTGTGGCCCAGAAGATGCTTTGTGGCTAGACCTTGTCTACTCCTCTTAAACAATCTTATACCCATTCCCACTGGCCCTTTGCTGGAATCATACCATTAACTTGTTCTCTATAAAGCTGCTGAGCACTCCCCTCCCTTACCTGATATCTGGGTTGCCAGACATCTTTTAGTCTAGGATCAACAGCTCTTCCTCTGTATTCTTCAGATCCTGTGTTCTCTCCACCACTGTGTGCTGAGGCTGTGGGTCCTGTGTGCCAGCTGTAGGCTCTGCCCTTGACCGACCAAGGGAAAAGGATGTGTCTTTGCCTGGGCTCCTGGGTTTTCATCTCAAATTTGCTAACAAAATGATTGAAGTGTCACAGGGAAGGACAATCCATACCAGGAACTCTGGACTTCAGATGTCTGGTCAATGAGTCCTTGCTACTGGGTCCCATGATCTGTCATACTTCCTGCTTGCCTGAAGCAGCCTTCACTGTATTCTTCTTTATTCACTGTTCCATTCTACTTGGTCTGGTTAGAGGCAGCCACTGCCATTTAAATATGTTTGTCTCCCCCCAAACTCATGTTGACATCTGATCTCCATACAATGCTGCAAAGAGATGGTGGGACCTTAGGAGGTGTTCATCATAAAGGAAATCTGGCCTTATGAATGAATCAATGTCATTTTTCTTAAGGCACTGGATATCTTGGGAGTTTTACTTTCTCTTCCAGATTCTCCTCATTATTTACTATTATTCCAACACACAAAGCCCCCCACCTTGTTCTTTATATTTTCCATCACAAAGGCCTCACCAGAAGTTGAGCATCTGTTGGCACCATGATTTTGAATTTCTAGATTCATGAGCCCAAGAGAACCTCTTTTCTTTATAGATTCCCCAGTCATGAGTTCTACAAGATAGCAACAGAAATTGGAATAAAACTGTGTGATCCTAGATTTAGAATATGAAATCCCCATTAGTTCACCTCCCATCCCCTATAAGGAAGCATCTGGAAGATTGTCAACCACTTATGTTGGGAGAGAACTCCCTTTCCTTTGTTTCCAAGGGCAGGAATGATATATTTGAGCATGTGCAGCCTTGCTTTACCTGAGCCCCAGGCTTCTCTGCAGCCCAGTATGTCGACAGCCTGAGCCTGGGTGTCTGGTGATGTCTCCCTCCTGTGACTGTCACGTGATAGGCACTGCTACATCCCTAAAAATAAGCTAAAGTCCCAGAAAATACTTTGTATAGAAATCAGATGCATAGATATTTTAGGAATCAAATAAAGTTTTTCAATAAAAATCTTACAATCTATAAAAATTCTCTACATTAAACATTAAATGGAGTGAATTTTCCCTATTTGATGGCTTAGAATATAGCCGGTTGCTCTGAGCTGACAAGCAATGCTGCCCTTGGGACCTCCTCAAGAGGCCCCAGAGCTGCCTTATGGTTGCTGGAGTGTGGCCTTTTCCCTTTTGCTGCTGTACCAGCATTTATTATGCTGTTTCTTTGGTGCATTAGTAAAGAAATACTCATTGAGTACTTGCCACTTGGCAGCCGCAGGGCTGAGCATTAGGGTGCATGCCACAGTTATATTCTGAAGAACACACATATGGAGAGTGGGGTGTGTGCATGACCAATGAGAATTGATTCAAGGATGGATGTTTAGGAGCTCCTCTGTAGATTTCCTGATCTACACGGGTTCAGAGTTGTCTTTTTGTTTGGTTTTTTTTTTTTTTTTTTTTTTTGGTATACCCTTACAGAAAAACTGACATTTTCCAGGTGAAGAGGAAGGACGTATGTATGTGTGTGTATGTATGTGTGAATGTAGTGTATGTGGTGTGTAGTCAGAAGTTGCTGTGTTCCACCTTCCCAGTCCTGCAACCAGTCAGTCCCAAATAAACATACAAGGGCTTATATTAAGTATAAGCTGTTTGGTCTATGGCTCAGGCTTATTAATTGTTAATTATTATACTTTAAGTCAACCCACATTTCTATTTATGTTTAGCCATGTGGCTTGGTACCTTTTTGTGCCATGCAGCATTCTCATCCCAGGTCCTCTGGTGTGTCACAACACAGTGGATGACATCATGGCTGGAAGAAGAGATCATGTAGTTGGACAAGAGGCCAGAGATGGGTCTCAAGAGAACTATAATAATCCCAAGAGCAAAATGCCCAGTGAACCAACATCCTCCCACTAAGTCTCAGCTCTTAGATCTCTACATTAAATATTGAGATCCAACAAATGAGCCTTCAGGGAACAAGCAGCACTCCAATTATAACAGACCAAATGGTTAATAACAGTATCTTCTAATATATTCTGAACAAATCAATGAGTGATTTACAGTGAATACTAACTTCCTAAGAAAGAACCCAACTTGTGGAGTTTCCATCATAAATATCCAAATATGTGTTGTGACAATCACAGCATTCTAATCTCTGCCCATGCACTTGCCATGAGTCCACAAACACTGGACGGTACACATGCTTGCTCATAACTCTTCTGCATGGCGCAGAGTGGCATTAAGGGTTAGTTGGTATTGTCACTCTAACATGCTAGGTGTTCAGATAGATTTACAAATTTGAAATACCAGACCATATTGACAATATGAAGATAAGTGGTGGCAGCGGTAAGTAAGGATGCCAGATTCCCTGCAGCCATCAGAAGGAGGCTGGTAGTCATTGTGCATAGATACCTGTGTCTCTTATACCATGTGCTAGCTACCACCAGGCTGCCTTCTGACTTCCCTTATTTTTTCTTGGGCTTTGTTATCTCAAATATAAGACTGCCCCTTGCCTGGGATCACCACATCTCCTCACCCAGATGAGAACTGTTTACTTCAGCAACTTTTCTGCAGCCCTGTCCTGCTGGTGCTTTCCTAGTACATGATGACTCCCTGGAGTCTGTTCTGTCTTGTTATGCCCAGGCTGGAAACCTGAATGTGGCTGGAAGCCACAAGGAGATGCCAGCTAAGTGGCTACAAATGAGACAGACAGATTCTCACTGATTTTAAAGAGAATTCTTTCTGATTTTTAGAATAGCAGAGACCCAGTGTGATCTGGCACATGGGATGATAATGGAATTCGTAAAAATAAAAAGCAAAAATGAGCTTACAGGAGAAATATCTAAGGCTGCCATCTCAGTGTGACTGTGCAGGATGAGGGGATCTGGGGCTGCTGGGGACAAATCCTAATGTAAGGTTTCCTGTGGTCTGGGAAACCTTAGCTAATATCAGTCTTTGTTCTGATATCCCCCGGGGCGTTTCAGTGAGCATCTGACCCTGCACTAGAGCTCAGCTGGGCCCCAGCATTGGTAATGTACAGCCAAGGCAATGCCTTCGCTTTTCTGTGGTAGGAATAAAGGTCAACACTCACATTGTCTTTGTTTGTTCTTGAACTTTGTTCCCTACTTCAAACCACTCAGGGATACTAAAAGGGCTGGGAAAACAGCTGGCTTTTGACACTTGCATTTCAAAGTGCTGAATTCAGCATGCTCTCAGGGGTTAGTTATATTTGCCCAGATGGATTGTTACCATGAATGCTATTGTCTCTTGCTTAGCTCTTATGAGAAACACAAACCGATTTCTTACTGCTTGGAAGGGTCCTCACGGAAAGCGCCTTAAACTGACAAGATGAGCTATGGCAGATAGGTTGGGCCAGCGGCAATCTTTCTCATTTCCTGATTTAAAGTACATATTCATTTCTCCCTGACTCTAGGTCTTTTATTAGTCCACATTTGTCCTACAAAACTTTTGAAGGAGAGATCAGAGGCAAATATTTTTGATGACAGCCTTTAAACAGAGCCAATTCTCCTTTTGGAGAGAAAGGAAGATGTGGAACTGGAATATGAAGGAAAAATAGCAGCTAAAGAGAATGGACAGGAGATGAAATCAAGGAAAGCCTAGTGCTGGGACATAGAAAGTCTGTTTCATGTGCCAGGAAAGTGGCCAACAAATCAGGTCTTTGCAGACGCTTGAGGAGAATGGTACAGGCCATATACACCACCCTTGATACAGGCCAAGTACCACATCCTCAATACAGGACATGTATCACAACCTTGCAGAGGTTCTGCAGCCTGGATCAGGAGAAGGACTGGTCTCCATGTAGGTCAGGCTACAGAAAGCCAGCTTATTTTGTAGTAGTCAAACCAGAATTCAAGGCTGAGTGACAAAGTCCCCTCCTCACTGCCTTAAGAACATGGCAGTGTTCCAAGTAAGCCTTGAGAAGATTGGATCCTTGAGAAGGAAGACAAAGGGTACTTATCAAAATAAATCATTAATAACCTGATAATCTCTTGTCATAATAAGATTGTAATTGAGGGGAGGCAAAAGACAGAGCAACCAACGAGGAGATATTTCACCATTGGGAGCTATAAAAGTCCCAAGGGTTCCAGGAAGCTGTTCTCTTTCCAGCTCATAAACCTCCCTGTGTTTACTTGACAAGAGCATCATCAGGTTGCTGTGTGGATACCCCACCTCCCCAAGACACCAAGAAAATGAAGACTTTGTGCCCTATCCCAGCCACCTTAGAGACCAGCAGCCTTGACCTCCAACCCAGAGGTTAGATTTCTATAAACAATACCAGAGTAGTGAGGGACACCACAGCTGAGTAACAGGTCAAAAGGACAGTGGCGAAGACCTGAGATCCTCAAATTCTTGAACAAATTGCTGCTATAATTTACTAGTTCTACACAGAGGATTTTGTGATCCTCAGTGCAAAGTATCTGTTTATTATCCCAATATTTAGCTCTATCTCAATCCTCCGAGGAATTCCTGGTCTTTGCTTGTTGACTGTAGTCAATCATTCAACATCCCAATCAACAAATATTTTAGCAAATTGGCATTGACCATAAGTCCTTTAGCAAATTTGGTTATTTGATCATTTGTTCCTGAAGAATCAATATTTGGATGTATGAATGAGAACCCTTTAGAGCCTATTTCATAGTGTGGTCCCCACATCCAGGCTAGGGAGTTTGAAAAGGCTGATAAGGCCCTCTCAACCTTTAGGCGACTTGAGTTTGGTGTGCCTTGCTGCAGCTAGGCAGAAACTTCCCATGGCTGCTGTGTCCTTCAGTCCTCCACAGCTGGCAGGCAGGGATGGATGGGACACAAGTCAGTGTCACAGTCAACATGTATTGGGAAGAGGCAGTCTTGGGATGCTCATGCAGCAAGGCATCAAAGGTAAGAAACTGCTTTGAACTGCAACTAGGAAAGAGGCATCAGACTGAAAAGTCTTTATGTCTGTGGTGAGTGTGGGGGAGTCACCTGTGCCTTTGTTCATAGCCAAATAGCTCTGGCCTTTGCTCTGTGCAACTGTTATCATGTGAACTGGTCTGGTGCCAAATCTCATCCAAGAGGAAAGGCTCCTCTTGTCTGATAGACACTCTCTGGTAGCCCAATCTTTAGTGGGTGTTGTCATTGATGGTTTGGAATAATTTCTATAATTTCTGCACATGTGGCCACTGCTACTTTTTTCTTTTGTTTTGCACATTAGTTCTGTTCTGTCTGCCTGTGTTTTTGTTGTGATCATTTTCTATGCAGAGCTGTGCTTTCTGTTTCAGGACACTCTCCTTCCCCATCCACTCATGAAGCTTGAAGATGTTGAGTGTAAAGATTCCAGGGTGTGGCTAGTGATCTGGAGACAAGACTCAGCAGATGGTTTGCACATCATGACCAGTCCCCAGCCAGGGGAAGAAGATGGCTCTCTCCTTCCTTTGCTTTCTTGTTTGGTAAACGTTGAAGGTGTAGTTCAGTGACAGAGCACTTGCCTGACTTATGTGAGGCCCTGGGTTTCATTCCCAGCACTGCAAAAGCAGCAACAGGCTAAATTCAAACCATCTTTATGTTTCTTTTTACTCACAAAAAATATGGAGGCACAGTTTTCTATGCTTTAATTTTATTTTTTAGTGTGGAGGATTGAGCTCAGGGTCTCACAGATGCTAGGCAAGCCTGAACCCCAAGTCTACAACTAGGTATTTTAACTTCATGACTTTGGGGAGATGTGAGGAAAATCCTCTAAGGAGAATCAGCAGGGAAGCACAGGTGTCAGAGTGTGAGCACACAGTGGTCTGAATTCTGCAGGAAGGAATAGGCAAGGTAGGTCTGGAAGGCTCCAGATAGGCCAGTTCAAACAGCTTTAGGATTTAATGGCACAGGGTTTGTCCCTGGCTGTCTGGTACCTGGCATTAAGTTGATTAGAGCAGGAGAATCATCGTCCTCTATAATATGACAACCAGATAAGAGAAGGTGGTTGGAGGTGTGGCCTCTTAACTACTCAACAAAGGCCAAGCTATTTGCAAAGGCCTCTAAACTGCACAATGACAGCATAAAAGATTGCACTCTACTGACATTCAAGAAACTGCATGTATTTCCAGTGTACAGTTTGATGATGTTGACATGTGCCCATACCTGTGGAATTCTGACCACAATGAAAATGATAGATGTGTCTATCACCATGGAAAGTTTCTTCATGTCCCTTAGTGATCTTTTCTGATTAGGCAATCATGAATGTGCTTTCTGTCACTATAGATGAGTTTGGTTGTCTGTCATTCCATAAATGGGTAACACAGATGCCCCCTCTTTTGTCTGACTTCCACTCAGTATTATGATTTGAGAGTTACCCATGATTTAGCATATGCCAGTGGCATTTTATTGCTGGCTAACAGTCACCATGTGGATCCCACATCACTGTTTTATCAGTCCATCTGTTAAAAACACTTGAGTTGTTCACAGTGTGGGTTGTTACCATAGAGCTGCTGTGAGCCTCATGCCCATTTGGGTACTCGAATTTCCTTGTGTGTGCAGATACCTTGGTTTTGTTCCCCCTTGGGTACCTGTACCTACATGTTCAGTGGCTGAGTTTTATAGTATAAACCATCCCCAGGTAGATACTGGGAGATTGGTTCCAAGTACCCTCCCTGGATATGAAAATCTATGGTTGTATAAACCCCCCATATAAAAAAGAGGTAGCATTTCCATAGACTTTATTTTTGACTCTGTGATTTTTAAATTATTTCTTATGACTTAGGACACTAAAGACCACGTGAATGTTATATAAATAGTCAAACTGCATTGTAGGGAGAACAATGATAGGAAAGAAACTACACATGTTCAATACAGATGCCATGCAATTTCCACCCTCGTTCCTCCCTCCCTCCCTCCTTTTTTTCCTTCTTCCTTTTCTTTCTTTTTTCTTCCTTTCTTCCCCCCTCTAGTGTGTGTGTGTGTGTGTGTGTGTGTGTGTGTGTGTGTGTGTGTGTGTGTGTTTTATATTGGGAAGGAACAATTCTCTCCAGCATATTTTTGTCTATTATTTTGTTGATTTTTGCTATTCTGATTGTGATTAAGATGCAATCTCAAAGTCATTTGAACTTTCATTTCCCTAATTGTTGGGAAATGATGAACACTTTCTTAGATATTTCTTTAAAAATATTTGTTCCCATCTTTTGAAAACTCCCTGTTCAGATCCCAAGCCAATTTTTTGACTGGGTCATTTTTTATTCTTTGTTTTTGAGTTCTTTATATATTGTAGATATTAATCTTCTGTCAGATGTGTATCTGGAAAAGATCATCTTCCATCTTGTGGGCTACCCCACTATTCAGTAGTTTCTTTAGCTGTCTAGAGAGTTTTAGTTTTGTCAAGTCCCACTTGTCAGTCGTTGGCCTCAGTTCCTGGCACATGAGGTCCTATTCAGAAAGTCTGTCCCTATACCTATAGAATGAAGGGCATTTTCTATGTATTCCAGTGGTTTCAGTGTGTCATGGTTCACATTTAAGTCTTTGATCCATTTCGAGCTAGGTTTTTTGTGCCAGGTGATAGACACAGTTCTAATTTTGTACTACATATGGACAACAAGTTTTCCCAGCACCATTTGTTGAAGATGCTGTCTCTTGTACAGGGTATGCTTTAGGCATCTTTGTCAAATATTAGATGGCTGTAATTACCTGTACTCATGTTTGAGGTTTCCATTTTGTTCCACTGGTCTACATGTCTCCTTTTGTGACAGCACCATATTGTATCATCAGCTCATGTCTTTATTTTTTGTTTGTTTGTTTCATGCTGAATCTTTGCACATATCTCATAGTCCTTCAGGGCAGTTTTCCTCCATTAGATCCACACTGACTGATTCATCTGTTTCACACTTCCCATATTCCGCCCTCTACTTGAGCCTCAGGAACATCCTGTGCAGCTGAAATCCTGGACTTCTTTGAAAAATCAGAAGACCAAACATTTGGAATGAATAAAAGATAGGGGTGGGTCACTGTACACTGCTATGGTATTCCTAAGAAACTAACCATCTATAAATTAATTTACTCTTCTGGGCCTGGCTTCCAGGGGTTCAGCTATACTGCTGAGTCACTCTTAACTATCTTGGTCCATCTCTCTTGCCAGGAAGCTCACAGTTTAGAGCTAAGTGAAGAGCCCAAGATAACTTCCAGGGACCATTTCTGAGCTTCTCTAATGCAGAATATTGCTTGTCGGATCCTCTAGTTGTCCTTCCAAGGTTGAAGCCTCTCCTGCCCTCAGATCAGGGGATTCTCCTTGGATCCAGACTTGACAGGGCATTTTCAGCCTGGAGGGGAGGGCCGTTTGAACAGACGGATCTTCTGAAATAGTACAGAATACCATGGACTTTGGGGTGCTCCATCTCTGTCCTCCTTTCACATAGGGCGTCTACCTCCTGAGCTCATATCTGGCCACCAAACACACATGGTGGCTACTTTTGGAGCTGAAACTGTGCCTGGTGTTCCCTGGTGTTCCCTGGTGTGCCCTGGTGTGCCCTGATGTGCCCTGGTGTGCCCTGGTGGCCACAGCTTGTTTGCTGGTTGGTCTAGCAATGCTGGATCTGCCTGGCTCCTGCTCAGAGCTTCCTGCCACTAGTTCTGTGACTCAGAAATTTGCAATGTCACCTTCAGCAGTTCCCAGAGGTAAGGCAAGTCTGGCCAGACATATATTCAACCTTAGAATCATTGCATTCATTTTCTGATAAAAGTTTTATTATTGAAAAATCAATAGAACAAAGTAACAACCTGTAATCACATCGTTTAGAGCAGTTATTCTCAACTTCCTAATGCTACAACCCTTTAATACCCTCATGTTGTAGTGACCCTCAACCATAAAGTTATTTTATTGCTATGTCATAACTGCAATTTTGCTACTTTTAAATTGCAAGGTAAATATCTGATGTTTTTTTGAACTGCAAGGTAAATATCAGTGGTTGGAAACCACTGATTTAGACCCATACATTATAGATATTTTGATCTATGTGTCCCCCCCCCATTTTGCCCTTTTTGCTTACTTACTTTAATTATGTCTCTGCTGTTGTGATAACATACATGGCCAATAGAGTTTATAAAAGAGTTTATTTCATCTTACAGTTCCCAAGGGTTAGAATCCATGATGACAGGGACAGCATGGTAATAAGGCAGCATGCATGGCAGCAGAGCTCACAGACTGAATTGAAATCCCAAAGCAGAGAGAGCAAACTGAAAGTCTTCACATTCGCAGAGCTGGCCTACAGTGGCAAACTTCCTCCAGTAAGACTGTCATACACTGTATGTCCTACACTTCACCAAACACTGCCATTGTTGTTCAAAAGCCTAGAACTATGGGTCCTTTTTCTTTCAAACCACCAACAAAGTAATATGAATGCACATGTTAAAAAATTCAAGCTGGTTGGTGAGACATGAGATCTTACTGTTTTCTAATTCCTGTGGATTTTATTGATATTGACTTTGGATGCTGACTTTCCTTCTTGGAAAAGGCTATTTGTATTCTTTGTTCAGTAAACTACTGGCTCCCTGCAGTTTCACCCATTGAAAGGCTGTCCTTGCAGATTCCAGACACTACCTTTTGACATGTTTCCTGGCTTCATTAAATATGTAAGTTGGTTTTTCAGGATACATAATGGTCCATTATCACTCATGTTTTGCTTTTTATAATGGTAGAAACACAAACATGAAATTTTCCACTGCTAAATTCATTCATGATTTTATGGTACATACATTTAGACTTGGTTTCCTAAATGTTTTAATTTCTAAGAAAGTCAATACAGATTTTTCCTTTATAATCTATGTCTTCTATGGCTTTAGAAATCCTTCTATGTAGAAGATATTTGTCAACACTTTCTCTATGTGTTTTTCTTCTTTTGTGTCTGAGTGTTTTATCCATCTGTGGGACAGGAAACTACTTCCATCATAAGGGTCATCACTTGTCCCAAAACTACTTATTGAACAGTTCATTTTCTCCTTGTTTGTAGAGTTACCGCATTCAGTTGTGAAAGATAACATATATAACAATATAACTTCAGAGGTCCCAAGATGATTTCAGTTGCGCTGTTTTGCAGTACTCTGAAGGCTTTTTCTAGAACAACAGAGGCTAAATGATAGAGGAGTCACAATCTTGTGGGAGCAGTTCACAGCTTAAGTCAAAGGAAAGGCCCTGGGCTCCGCAGACTCCAGACCTCACCTCATGTTGCCCCTGATGCTGGTTCCCCCGGGTGGTTCTAAAATACATCTTAACACCCTCCTTCACCTGCTGTGACTGCTTTAGCTGCTCCACCCTTTGTAAGCACCTCTTCCTCCTTTCTTCCTAGCACCACCCAAATAAGTTGCTTACATCCAAAGGGCTTGTCTCTAGAGGAGCTAAAATGCATGGCTCTACATCCAGGTTTTCTGTTCAGCACAATCTTTCTGTCTGTCTTTGAGGCATCTAGCTTCTCCCCCTTGTATTCTTTAGTAGGCTCACATAGAAACAGGCCTCCTCAATCCCCATTTGTCCTCTGTTGTGTGTTTGTCAGTGTTAGCACCCTGCTTTCACGTCCCTTCTCCTAGGCTGCCCTCATGATTCATCCCTACTTTTCTAGCTCTGCTGACTCAGCAAACAGTTGTGGCTTTGTGAGACTTTGGACCTTGAACCGGCTTCACCAAAGACAAATTGAATTTTAATTCATACTATGATTTTTTTTCTTAACACACACACGCGCACACACACACACACACACACACACACAGGGGATACAATTGGGAAAGGATGCCCACAATTAATAATTTATTCACACCATGTCTCTTTTATTGTCTCTTGGATACTTTTATCTTGAATAAGTTTTAATTGCAGCGTAGAAAAAAATAGAATTATGCATTGATTTTTTACAAGTTATTTTGTTAATTTTATACATTTATGTCAGCTTTTAAAAATATTTTAATTATTTTTAAATTATGTGTTGTATTGGCTGGTTTTGTGTGAACACTTGACACAATCTGGAGTCATCAGAGAAGAAGGAGCCTCAGCTGAGGAAAAGCCTCCATGAGATCCTGCTGTCAGGCATTTTCTAAAGTAGTGATATACGGAGGAGAGCCCAGCCCATGGTGGGTGGTGTCATCCCTGGGCTGGTTGTCCTGGGTTCTATAAGAAAGCAGATTGAGCAAGCCATGGGAAGCAAGCCAGTAAGCTCTGCATGGCATCTGCATCAGCTCCTGCCTCCAGGTTCGTGCCCTGTGTGTTTCTGCCTTTACTTTCTCACTGGTGAGCACCAATATAGAAGTGTAAGCCAAATAAACCCTTTTCTCCCCAGTTTGCTTTATAGTCTTGGTATATCATTGCAGCAGTAGAAACCCAACTGAGACAAATTGGTACCAGCATAGTGGAATGTTGCTGTGACAGACCTGGTCATGTTTTTGGGAGGATTGTGGAAGGACGTTAGAACTCTGGGCTAAAACAACCATTCCACGAGTGTTAAGAGCTCTGTGGGATGTTCTGTGGGAGCCTAGAAGAATGTTGGGAGCAGCACAGAGGATGGAGGCCTGGCTTGTGAAGTTTCAGAGGGAAGTGGAAAGACTATTAAGGCCATTTGTTATTTTGAATTGATTTGGTGGTTTTGATGATCCAAGATTGAAGAATCAGCTGTGATTAACAAGATACCAGAACTACTAAAGTGAAACTCTGCAGGGATTCTTGATGCTGGTCACCTAGAGCTAAGAAATTTGCAGTGATTTAGGAAAGACGAACATCACTGAGGCGAAATCTGGTAAGTGTTTCCTGAGAGTGCAGAGAAGCTATGGTCCAGATGGGGTCAGGTTGTTTGTACCTGGTGTTAGGCAGCTGGACTTGATGATGTGTAAGAGTCACCCATGTTGTACTGGTTTTGAAGGCATGAAGAGGTCATGGAGAGCAGCTAAGGGCTGGCACTGTGAGAGGTCAGGAGAGGCCATTGATGAAGGTGCAGTCTCAGTGGTAGTTGGAGACCTGGGACTGAAGGGTCATGCAAAGAAGTTGAGGCTTGGCACTATGAAGAAAGCCTATGAGAGGCTATTAGTGCTGGTGCAGCCCAGTTGCAGCAGAAGACCCAAGAATTTTGGAGATATCAATAGCATAGGATAGATACCATGAACAGCAGCAGCTGGGGAGTGGATGGTACTGGAGTCTAGAAGACAAGCTATGCATGCTGCAGAGGACAGAGCTGGAGAAGTGACCCAAGCCCTTTGGAGAAGCCCAGGCCAGTGTGGGTGGTGCCATCCCTGGGCTTAGTAGTCCTGGGTTCTATAAGAAAGCAGGTTGAGCAAGCCATGGGAAACCAGCCAGTAAGCAGGATCCCTCTATGGCCTTTGCATCAGCTCCTGTCTCAAGGTTTCTGCCCAGTGTGAGTTCCTGTCTTCACTTCCTTCAGTGGTGAACAGCAATGTGGAAGTACAAGTTTGAGTAACCTTTTCCTCCCCAACTTACTTTATAGTCATAGTGTACCATTGCAATAGAAACCTTAGCTAAGACATGTGTATATATGTGTGTGACTGTGTCTAGGTATATGCATGTGCATTTTGATGCCCATGGAGTCCAGAAGATGGCATTGAATCAGTCTTGAGCTGACCATTTGGTCCAAGGAACTAAACGCAGGTCTTTTGGCTGTGAGAGCCTGCAGTGACTCAGTTTCCAGCAGTGACTCAATTTGAATCTGAAATCTATTCTGACTCAAAAGAGTTCAAAGCTAGTTCGTTCATTATAGTCTCTTTAGGAGCTGTGAGAAAAGCTTCTCAGGGCCCATGGAAAGAATACATTACCTAGCTGCATGAAGCTGCTGATAGAACCTGAAAACAGGCGGCCCCTTAATTCAAGGACAGTATTGGGATGAGCTTTTTCCTTTTTAAATTTATTTTTTATTATGAATAAAGTCACATTTTCTATCTGTGTATATCCTTGTTCAAGGTCCATTACCCCTCCCACCCCCTCCAGTCACTCTCTCTTCTCCACATCTCCCCATCTCCTCCCCAGCAAGGGCAGGAGGACCCAAGGTCACAATATTGCTCAGTTCAGCATCCACTTCAGGCAGATCCAGTTTCCTCATCCCAACATGAAGACTGAGTCAGGTGTTCCTCTAGAGGGAGTGGGTTCCAAGGGGCAAGTCCAAGGTGTCTTAGATCCCAAGCTGTTCAGTGGTTGAGGTTTGCAGCTTATACATGCTTTGCTTTTTCGTTTAGAGTCCACTAATGAGTGAGTACATCTCCTGCTTATCTTTCTGGATTTGTGGATTTGTGATACCTTGCTCAGGAGGATATTCTCCAAATCCATCCATTAGCCTGCAAATTTTAGTATATCATTTTTTCTTCTGAGTAATACTCCATTGTATAGATGTACCACAGTTTGCTAATCCATTCATCAGTTGAGGGGCATCTAGATTGTTTCCAGGTTCTTGCTATTACGAATAATGCTGCTATGAACATAGTTGAGCTAATGCCTTTGGTGTGCCAATGTGCATCTTTAGGGTATACACCCAGAAGTGGTATTGCTGGATCCTTGGGGAGATTGATTCCCAGTTTTCTGAGAAACTGCCATACTGCATTCCAGAGTGGCTGAACAAGCTTACACTCTCACCAACAATGGAGGAGTGTTCCCCTTGCTCCGCATCCTCTCCAGCATAGGCTGTCCTCTATGTCTTTTATCTTGGCCAATCTAACAGGTGTCAGGTGGTATCTCAACATTGTTTTGATTTGCATTTCTCTGATGGCTAAAGATGATGAGCATTTTTTCAGGTGCCTTTCAGCCATTCATAATTCTTCTGCTGAGAATTCCCTTTTTAGTTCTGAACCATATTTTTTGATTGGGTTATTCAAGGTTTTGGGCTCTAGTTTTTTGAGTTCTCTATATATTTTAGAGACCAATTTTCTATTACTTGGAGGGTTGGAGACAATCTTCTCCCATTCTGCAGGCTGTCGTTTTGTCCTATTGACAGTGTCCTTGGCTTTAGAGAAGCTTCTCAGTTTCAGGAGGTCCCAGTTATTGATTGTTGTTCTTAGTGTCTGTGCCACTGGTGTTATATTTAGGAAGTGGTCACCTGTGCCAATTCGTTGGAGAGTATTTCCCACTTTCTTTTCTGTCAAGCTCAGAGTGCCTGGGTTTATGTTGAGGGCTACTTGGATTTGAGTTTTGTGCAGGGTGACAGGCTTGGATCTATTTGCATTTTTCTACACACTACCAGCTATGCCAACACCATTTGTTAAATATACTATCTTTTTTCCATTGAATGTTTTGGGCCTCTTTGACAAAGATCAGGTGTTCATAGGTTTTTGGGTTAATGCTCAGATCCTCAATTCTATTCCATTGATCCACAAGTCTGTTTTTATGCCAGTACTGTTTTTATTACTGTAGCTCTATAGTATAGCTTGAGGTCAGGGATGGTGATGCCTCTTGAGGTTCTTTTGTTGAGCAAAATTGTTTTTGTAATCCTGGCTTTCCTGTTATTCCAAATGAAACTAAGTATTGTTCTTTCAAGGTCCAAAAAATATTGTGTTGGGATTTTGATGGGAGGTACATTGAATCTGTAGCTTGCTTTTGGTAGAATTGCCATTTTTTACTATGCTGATCCTACCTATCCATGAGCATGGGATATCTTTCCATTTTCTGATATCCTCTTCTATTTCTTTGTTCAGTGATTTAAAGTTTTTGTCAAATAGATCTGTTACTTCTTTGGTTATAGTTACTCCAAGGTACTTAATACTATTTCTAGCTATTGTAAAGGGTAATGTTTCCCTTATTTCTTTTTCAGCTCTTCTATCTTTAGTGTATAGAAGGGCTACTGATTTCTTTGAGTTAATCTTGTATCCTGCTACATTGCTGAAGGTGTTTATCAGCTGTAGCAGTTCCTTGGAAGAATTTTGTGGGTCCCTTATGTGTACAATCATATCATCTGCAAATAGAGATAGCTTCACTTCTTCTTTTCCAATTTGTATCCCCTTAATCTCCTTTCATTCTCCTATTGCTTTAGCTAAAACTTTGAGAACTATATTGAATAGATAAGGGGAGAGAGGACATCCTTGTCTAGTTCCTGATTTTAGTTGGATTGCTTTGAGTTTTTCTCAAAAAACTCAAAAAAGTTTGATGGTGGCAGTCAGCTTCTTGTAAATCGCCTTTATTATATTTAGATATTTTCCCTGTATTCCTGATCTCTCCAGGGCTTTTCTCATAAAGGATTGTTGGATTTTGTCAAAGGCTTTTTCAGCATCTAAGGATATGATCATGTGGTTTTTTTCCTTCAGTTTGTTTATATGATGGATGACATTTTCGGTTTTTTGTATGTTGAACCAAGTTTGCATTTCAGGGATGAAGTCTACTTGGTCATGGTAGATGATTTTTTTTATATATATATATTGTTGTGTACAGTTTGCCAAAATTTTGTCGAGAATTTTAGCATCAATATTCATGAGGGAAACTGGTCTGTAGTTCTCCTTCTTTGTTGCGTCTTTGAGTGACTTGGGTATTAGGGTAATTGTGGCCTTATTAAAGGAATTTGGCAATATTCCTTCAGTTTCTACTGTGTGAAATAGTTTGAGGAGTAATGGTAGAAATTCTTCTTTGAATGTCTGGTAGAATTCTGCACTGAAACCATCTGGACCTGGGCTTTTTTTACTTGGGAGGCTTTTAATGACAGCTTCAATTTCCTTTAGGGTTATAGGTCTGTTTGGGTAATTAATCTGGTCTTTATTTAATTTTGGTAAACGGTACCTGTCTAAAAAGTTGTCCATTTCTTCTAGGTTTTCCATTTTTGTGGAATATAGATTTTTTTTAAAGTATGATCTGATAATTCTCTGGATTTTCTGGGGGTCTATTGTTTTGTCCCCTTTTTCATTTCCTATTTTGTTGAGTTGGATACTCTTTCTCTCTCTCTCTGCTTTTTGATTAGTTTGGATAAGGGCTTATCTATCTTATTGACTTTCTCAAAGAACCAACTCTTTGATTCATTGATTCTTTGTATTGTTCTTTTTGTTTCAATTGTATTGATTTCAGCTCTAAGTTTGATTATTTCCTGCTTTCTACTCTGTCTAGGTGAGTTTGCTTCTAATTGCTCTAAGGCTTTTAGCTGTGCTGATAGTTCTCTATAGTCTGTGATTTCTCTAGTTTTTTCATATAGGCATCTAGTGCTGTGAAATTTCCTCTTAAGAGTACTTTCTTTGTGTCCCACAAGTTTGGGTACATTGTGGATTCATTTTCATTAAATTCTAGGAAGCCTTTGATTTCTTTCTTAATTTTTTCCTTGACACAGAGGTGGTTCAGTTGAGTGTTGTTTAGTGTCCATGAGTTGGTAGGCTTTCTGTGATTTTTGATGTTGTTGAACTCTAATTTTAGGTCCTGGTGGTCCGATATGATACAAGGGATTATTTCCATTTTTTTTATGTCTATTCATATTTGTTTTATGATCAATTATGTGGTCAATTTTAGAGAAAGTTCCATGTGGTGCTGAGAAATATGTATATTCCTTTGTGTTTGGGTAGAAGCTTCTGTAAACATCTATTAAATCCATTTGCATCATAACCTGTGTTAGACTCCTTATTTCTGTCAAGTCTTTGTCTGGTTGACCTATCCAAGGGTGAAAGTGGAGTATTGAAGTCTCCCACTATTAGGCTCTGGATGTTGATGTGGGATTTGAGCTTTAGTATTGTTTCTTTTACATAGATAGGTGACATTATATTAGGGGCATAAATATTCAGGATTGAGAAATCTAATCTTGGTCAATTTTTCCTGAAATGAATAAGTAATGTCCATTTGGTCTCTTTTAATTGATTTTAGTTTGAAGTCTACTTTGTTTAAAATTAGGATGGCAACCTCAGCTTGTTTCTTAGGGCCTTTTGATTAGAAAATCTTTTCCCAACCCTTTACTCTGAGCCTGTGTCTGTCATTGTGGCTGAGGTGTTCTTCTTGTAGGCAGCAGAAGGATGGCTTCTGTTTTTGTATCCATATTATTAGTGTCTATTTATAGGTCAGTTGTGTCCATTGATATTAAGGTATATTCGTGACCACTGATTGATGTTTCCTGCTATTTTTGGTGGTAGCTTTTATATATTTCCTTTCTCTGGGTTTTTCTTCTGTGGGATTATTGAATGTTTGTGGTTTCATGGGTGTTCCTGGGATCCTTAGGTTGGAGTGTTCCCTCTAATGCTTTATGGAGGGCCAGATTGGTAGATAGGTATTGTTTAAGTCTGACTTTATCATGAAATACCTTGTTTACTCCATCTCTGGTGATTGATAACTTTGTGGAGTATAGTACTCTAGGTTGGCAGTCATGTTTTTTTAGTATCTGTATAACTTCTGACCTAGCCCTTCTTGCTTTCATTGTTGTGATTGAATAGTCAGGTGTTATTTTGATAGGTCTGCCTTTATAAGTAAGTTGGCTCTATCTTTTGCATGTCTTAAAATTTTTCTTTGTTCTGTGTCTTTTGTGGCTTGATTATTATGTGGTAAGTGGACTTTTTTGGGGGTCATATCTATTTGTTTTTCTGTAAGCTTCTTGTATTTTTATAGGCATTTCCTTCTTTAAATTAGGAAAGTTTTTGTCTATGATTTTATTGAATACATTATCTGTGCCTTTGAGCTGGTATTCCTCTCCTTATTCTATTCCCTTTATTCTCAGGTTAGGTCTTTTCATGGTGTCCCAGATTTTCCGTACATTTTGTGTTATGGCTCATTTGGTTTTAGTATTTTCTTTGACTGATGTATCTATTTCTGCTACTGAGTCTTCCACTCCAGGGATTCTCTCTTCCATCTCTTGGATTCTGTTGGTTAGGCTTATATCTGTAGTTCCAGCTCTTTTCTTCAGATTTTCTATTTCCACTTTTGCCTCATTTTGTGCCATTTTTATTGCTTCTATTTCAGTTTTCAGTTCCTGGAATGTTCCTTTCATTTTTTTTTCTTGGTTTTCTTTCAAGGATTTGTTCATCTCTTCCTATTTTTGTTTGTATTTTCTTTTATTTCTTTAAGGGATTTTTTATTTGAAGGCTTCAATAATCTTCATAAAGATGTTTTTGGTGTTGTTTTCTTCTGTTCCCTCTTCATTGCTCTGTTTAGGTCTTGTGGTTGTAGAACCACCAGTTTCTTCTTGTGTTGCCTTGTTGTTCTTTATATTGTTATATGTAATTTTGAACTGGCGTCTGCCCATGGCTTCAGTGGTTCACACTTAGTCAGTTCTTAGTTGTGGCAAGAGGACTTGTGTTTCTCCTGTCTCCTCAGAGCAAGTGGTTTGCTCGATCTCTGACTCTGCTCTAGACAAATGTCCGAATTTCAAGTGTTCAGTTCTTCTTTGCTGAGGCAGTTTGAGGCGGGGTCAACTGTACAAGCTATCCTCCTTCAGGTGTGTCTGGAGGAGCCCCTCACAGCCAAACCCTAGTCCTGTCTCGAGGTTTCTCTTATAACAGTTGACTGTCAATACTGTGTGAATATGTGAGCATTGTTTCAACTTTTGCCTCTTAATGTGTGTATTAGCACACTGAGAAATAAAGTAGAGAGACTGGGATGTCCCCTCAAATTCTGTCTTTCTGTCTCCATCTGTTCTTCTGTCTCTAAGATTTCCTCAGCCTGTGACCCTACTCTGTGACTTGTAGGTAGGATCTGACATTTGCCAGAGCAGTACATGCTCTTAACTGCCAAGTTAGCAGGCTTTGAAGGGTTTGTGCATTGTGCACCCTCCTGCTGGGTTTCACTGAAGCAAAAAACAGAGCTTTCCAATCAGATGTCTGAGAACTTCAGAACATTTTCTCTACTGTTTCTTTTGAAGAAGTTAGAATGGACACAAGACTGGACTGTGCATCTGTTATGAGCATATGTGGTGATATGAGTAGAGCTAATCATACAACTGAGAATGCAGCCATTCTCAACCAACACTTCCATTGTCTACTTGAAGTCTTTGGGGTTTAAAATGTTGCTATCATTATTATGATATTTCATTGTCTTGGCTCCATGGTCCCCATTTCAACAGTTATAGCTAAAATTCTTAAGTTTATAGTAAGAAAAATGAGAAAAAGAACCCCCATATAGAATTCTTGTCATAACATTGTGTTAGTTTTGTCTTGGAGACCTGTACATTATTATAAAACAAATGGAAATATAAAAACAAACACATTAAACAATCCCCAAGCACAGCCACAGCTGACCATATCATTACAATATGGTGGGAATGACAAGGTGAGGGACCAGCTAGCATGTGCTTTGGCTAAAATTTGAGGAGATTAGTCGGGGCATCTAAGTCCATCTCTGCCAGGTTCCCATTTCTGGCTGTTCCATTCAGGGTTTTACCATGTGATTCTTCTCTGCCCCAAGTATGACTTGGTTAAGGTCTAGAGAACACCTGAAGGAAATAATCTATGCCTCCAAACTGTGATAAATCTGATAGAATTAGTCTTTCTGAGACAGAGGTACCAATTAAAACATGGTATATTTGTCAGTTGTTGGTCATAATGATATACTTCAGAAAATCACCTTATGAAGAGAAAAGATTTGGGTCATATCTAAACTTTACTGGCCTCATTACTTTGGGATTATGGTGAGGCAATGGGAGAATGTGTGACAAAGCAAAACTGCTCACTTCATGGCTAGGAAGGAAACGAGAATGAGGTAAGAGCTGGGTTCTACTGTCCCTTTCAATGACACACCCCAGTGACTTAAAACCTCCCTTTAGATTCTATCTCTGGAAGTTTCCTCCACTCTCCCTAGTGTTGGAGAACTGTGCCTTTAATGCATGAGCCTTAGGGAGACATTCAATATCCAAATTATAGCAGTACAGTGTGAAAGACTATTCAAGACCACATGCTAGGTGGAGTGACTTAACAATGGTTCTTAGAGCTGAGGGGGGACTGGAATTAACTCCACATACAGTTGGGCAAGAGCAACATAATATCCAAAGGGGAGGTTAGTGCTGGTGGATAGAAATTTACTAACAGGTCACTTGAGGGAAAAGACAGTCCTGGCTGTTCTAACTAAATGGGATTCGTGCTGAAGATAGTCTCAGGTGAGCAGATCAGAGACAGAGGAAATGAGGCAGATTTTTGGTTGAACTACTTAGCAGGGTTCCTAAACTGGATTTTATAAGGAAATGAAGAAGTAACTCATAGAAAGTTCAGAACCCTGGTGAAGGTTTGGCCAAGCAAAGTGTCATTGTCCATCCTAACTTTTTTGTTTACATATACATATATATGTATGTATAAATTTGTATATATATTTGAAGTTGCTATATTATCCATATAAGCATGTCTCTGGGCACAAACAGTTAGGCTTTACCTTATGTTTCTGGTTTTGCAAATTTTGCTGAAGCTATGGATCCATTTAGTTTGTTTGCCTGTAGCCCTTATCAGATTTTAAAATGATTTTCCTGTGTTCTTTCTGCTTCATGTCTCTGTACCACAGTCTTACCGGTGCTTTTAAATTCAAGTAGCAAGCTGATCAGTAGTGACAGGTCAGGCATATTTGCCCCCCGGTATTTTCTCTGTGGATTCACAGTTTCTGACCAGAAGTAGAATTCTGCTATTGAGCACAGCAGTCAGTCACAACCACACGCTCGGTGTAAAGAACTGCCCATACAGCCCCCACTATATGCCTGGCTCCTTTTCCCATTTCAGTGGTTTTAATTATACTTTTGTTCCTCAAAAGAACCTTGGTTTGAACCATGTGAAGTCATTTTTCAGGAAAGAGGCTTAGATTCTAAAGCACTGTGACTAAGGAGCAAAGGATTCCTTTGCAGATGGTTGAAGAGCTATTTCAAAGATCCTGGAAGGGCATGCTCACCATATACAAGAACTTGTGTGCATTTTCCTCTTAAAGTCCATGTTGCTAGCCTGCAAGGACTTTCCTGGGAAGTTCAGCAGTTTGAGCATGGGTTTGAAGAACCAGCCTTGCAATCATGCTAGGATCTCTACAGGCTTTTACCAGTCCCATGATACACTGCAGCACCTGTAGCCATTGGTCCACCCCACAGCATAAGGCAGAGGCACCTGCCACCATATCTCCCCTGTCTCCTGGAGTTCTATGTGATCACCAGGGGTGATTGCTATCAAATGCGAAGCTCCTTTCCTTCCTTTGATTCATCCTTAGTCTCTTTCCCCTGAGGATGAAGGAGAAAGGTCTGTTCTCCTACCACTTGGTAACACTTGCCTCACCATTTTGTAATTACTTAGTTGTCTTCCATTTCCCCAAGTTGCATGAACATACTCAGGGGTCACAAGGAGACCACTCTTAGTGGAGTTAGGCCTTCTTTAAACACTACCTTATTCTTCCTATTACTTTGGGTTCTTAAACTTTGCTTCTGCAGTCAAGAAAAGTTCTTGATGGTCTGATGTTGACTTTCAGCTCATTTCCTCTTCTGCCCAGAATGAAAGTTTCATCACCTTTGGGAATTACCCAGTGCTTGGTGTATAGCAGACACATTGGTGGTCCCTGGGAGAGTGCCATGCAGTGTAGTAAGATTATGCTGGTAATGTTGTAAATATTTGTCTCGCCTATGGGTTTAATAAAAAGCTGATTGGCCAAAGGCAAACAGGAAGTGTGGGTGGGGCTACAAGGCTAAGAAAAATCAGGAACATCTCAGAGCAGACACCAGACACAGATGCCAGAGTCGCCAGAGCTGCCAGGAGATGCAGAGGAAATGCTAGTCTGAGAAAAGGTACTGAGCCACACGGCTGACCGAGATAGGTTAGATTGAGTGCAAGCGCTAGCAAGTTATATGCCTGGGTCAATCAGCATAAAAATAATATAAGCTTGTGTGTGATTATTTGAGGCAAAGCAGGGCCTAGAGTGAGACTAAACCTCTGTTCCAGGCTTGAAAAGTCTGGGCCAGAACCATTTACAACATTGCAATGTCATTCTGATCAATCAGGGGAGAAAAGGCGAGTGTTCCCGTGTCACTTTCAGTTGCTAAAAATTGATTACTATAGCCTAACCACCTTTTCATACCAATTCTAAGATCCTACCCAAACCTGGAGCCATTGCAAGTGCAGCAGGATGGCATGTTTATGTTGGAGAGCTTGATGGTGCCGAACCCTAGTCCATGTATTATAAACATAGTGTTATATAGTGTTCGCCCCAGCCAAGACTTAGGTAAATAGATAGATCACTCCAGTAGTTGACTGGCCACACAAATACAACAACCTCATTTGGTTATAAAACAGATCTTGCCAGGCATGGTTGCTACACACTTAAATCTTAGCACTGGAGAGGGAGAGGCAGGCAGATCTCTGAGTTCTAGGACAGACTAGTCTTCATATCAAGTTCACAGCAACACAGGGACATCCTGTTGCAAAAACACAGGAAACAAACAAACCCTGATGACTTGAATCCTTGCCGTGAAGGTTTCAAGGATTATTAATCTTCATTATGTCTCAGAATCTTGAATATTACACCTTAAATTATGAGCTTGGTGAATAGTAAGTACCTTGGGTACACTAGGCACCTCTCCTTGGGTGGCCACCCTTCTTTCCCCTACAACAAAGTTCCTTTGAGCATTCCTGGGGTTCGAGAGTTTCTTTACCTTTGAAGACAGGCCCAGGTTCTCAAAGATAATGAAGAGTAGCCTTATCTTGAATCGCTGTGACCCCTTGTGGTGTGTCTGGGAAGTGCATCTCAATTTGTGCTAAATGATTTTCTCAGCCTAGTCTGGGAGTTTATGGAAAGCTTCATTTAGTGTTGACACCCTTCTCACTTTACCTTGGGAGAGGAAGTGGTCTGGAGCAGGAACATGTTAAATTCATGTGCTTCAGTCAGTGTACCAGGTAATTCTAAAAATTCATGTCTGTCTGGAGTTGGGGGACTGCAACAAACACAAGAAAACCTTTCTGCCTGTAGATGCAGAACTGGACTAAAGACACATCTTCCCACTGGAGCTGGTGTGAGTCCCCCTTAATCTTTCTCTAGCGTCTTTGTTGGCTTTTTCACAGTGGGAGGTAAACAGGGACTTGATGATACTCTTTCCCAGCAGGTACACTTCCCCACCCACCCTCTGGAGACAGATTTCCATGGAAACCAAATCTAGAGGGAACATGCTGAAGAGGCAGTTTGTCAAACAAGGTATGTGAACACTGGAAGAAGGGAATGAGAAGGAGTCGTTCCTGGGTTGTATGATGAAAGGTGAATATGAGTGCTCAGAGGAAATGCGCAGGAAAGCACATTTACTTAAACAAAACAACAAAATACTCTAAAATGTTGCTACTTGGCAGAAGTGAAAGCTCCAGAAATCACAGGTCTACAAAATGCCCTGGAAGCATGAAGCGAGGAAAGCACTCAGGTGTCAGACTGTGTGTCCGACAGGTACATCCTCTTGACAATGGAGCATGTAGGTAGTAACACAAGAAGCAGAATAAAGGAAGCTATAAACCACAGCAGAAGGCAGGCCAGAAGGGACCAATCTGTTTTTAACTTGACTGCTTTATTATTCTAAAATAAACACCAAGGAGGACATGCTCTTTTTATGGATGATGGATGGAACTCAGTCTATAGTTCTGGTTCCCAACTTTGGTCATAGGAGAATTTTAAAATATGGAAGTCAGAAAAACATGTTATAGCAGTGATGAGCTAAGAGAAAGAGTTGGGGGAAGGGAAAGGTAATGTTTTGCAGCATTGGCTAACCCAGTCCATTCCCAGGAGAGTTTTGACCTTTGCTCCATTCTGAGGGAGTGATGAACTTGAAGTGGGTCAGACAGCCTTAGCACTGCGATTCTAAATTGTTCCTCTGATGATTCCATTGAGCTGACAAGTTTTAGAGCCTCTAAAAGACAGCCCCCATCATATTATCTTTGTCTTCTAGCTAGTACAAACACATACACACAGGTACACATAGACACACACCAACATAGACCCACATGCACATATGCTGCTGATTTCAGCTTTACAGTGAAATGGATTAAATGCAAATGCAGTGAGAGAGATTTTAGAATACTCAGCTCAGCAGGCACACCATTATTTGTTTAATATGCTAATGAAGGGGTACTGTGGCCTGTAGGCTGCAGTGGATTCTGGGAAAGATTTGAATTCAGTAGTTGTAGGCCCCTGACCCTTGACAGATTCCACTCAGTAGGCATAGTTCTGAGTTGGAGCCAGTTTTAGTGGAATGATGTCTGTGCCAAAGGTCATGAAAATAGAACTTGGGTCTCAGTATCTGCTGTGACACAGCACATGCCATCTCCTCAGTTCAGTGTCCCCGAGGCTGTCTCCACTGAATGCACTCTTTTTGTTTACACTTTTTTTTCAGACCCCATGTTAAAGTCAAACACACTAGACAGGGAGAGATAACTTGTTCTATCTCCTGACAGGGGTGACCTTGGGCCCACAGAGGAGTAAGATTCATTCTCTGTGAAATGCTTGGGACAATGAAATACAGCAATCTACTGGTTTTCCTGGGGCTAAATGGCAGTTTGCTGTGTCAAAGAATTACTACAGGTGTGACTTTAGGAACACTAAGCTTGGTAAGCTTGGGTGAATCTTCCAAATTCTCTGGCTTCCCATTCCTTGCTTCCATGACTTAATTAGAAGTTTTAGGCTCCATGCAGCTCAGCTGTGGAGAATATGTCTGATGTAGGGCCACTGCAGAATTGATCATTGAAGTGCTTTTTTTTTTTTTTTTTTTTTAACAGGAAGCCTTAGCCAACACAACCCTGTTGAAGCCACTTCAGTTGGGGCCAAGAAAGTATCTGAAGTGTAACCTTTTGATGTCAGAGGATTGAAAATTTCACTTGTGAATCATTCCAATGTTGTCATTTTCTGAACATGGAAAGGAGAACCTATGAAGAGGCATGATTGGAGTACACTCCAATGAGCAGAACATGGCTTACTCCATCCTGCACTGTGGAATTCTGTCTTTAGGCATGACTGCTGGCGTGAAATCAGAATGTCTGTGATTACCTGCACAAGATCAAGCCTGCCATCCGTCTCTGTACAGAAGGGCAGGAAGGCCATCAGAGCCTCCCTTGAGGTTTCCACTTCCTCCTGCTTCTGGTCACATGTAATCCTGACCTACCTGCATATGGTCTTGAGGGGGTAGGACTTCTCAATCATGCTGCTACTTGAGTCTCCCATGATCCTATAGGTTATCTCCCACCCATGTGTCTCTAAGTATACCTATGAGACTCACTGGTTCCCAGGTTAGACTTGTATGGAACTGTCTTTGGTCTTGAATCTCTCACCTGAGAAATGAGTCTACATCAAAGGGAGATTGGGGACATACATCTTACTCCCTATCTGCTTCTCTGCTTCCTGCATGAGAACCAAGGGGTCTGGCCATACTGGTACTGTGAAACCAGCCTCATCTTCAGAAGAGTAGAGAGACCCCATTGTGTCATATGGGCTTTTCAGAGACCTCACCATTCTGCTTGTCTTTAGTGATAGGCCCTGAACTCTCCCAAGAGTACCTGCCATGCTGCTGTTTGTCTGTAATGTTACTTTTCCAATAATTTTTTTACTCTTAAGTAATCTGTCTTAGTGTCTCTCTTTAACTCCCCCAACTTTCAACTATTTTATTTTCTCCTTTCAAGTATTTAAAAAATGTTTTTATTTAATTTTATACAATATATTTTTTATTATATTTTCCTCCTTCTACTCCCAGATTCTCCCCCACATCTCTATCCACCCAACTTCATGCTTTCTCTCCTCAAGCAAAACCCAAATCCAAACAAAACATAAAGCACACAAGATGGGGATCTGTTTTATGTTGGCTAACCACTCTTGAGGATGGGGCCTGCTCTGGGGTATGGGTGATATACCCAGTGTTACTCCATTGAAGAAAATAAATTCTCTCTCTTGAAGCAACTATCATTTGTGAATAGCTTCTTGGTTACGGGTGGATTCTGTGGCCCCTTTCCTACCTGCATGCTTAGATTTTGTCTGGACCAGGTTTGTGCACGTCTTACACATGTCACCACAGTCTGTGAGTTCATATAAGCATCAGCCAGCCTGTGTCTGAAAGACACTGTTTTCTTTGAAGTCATCTGCCACCTCTGGTTCTTAGGGTCTTCCCACCTCCTCCTCCACGCGTGTCCCTGACCTTGAGGGGAAGGGTTTGATAGAGTTACTTTCTACATGATGTTTACTTGTGGGTCTCTGTTAGTTACCATCTACTGTAAGAAGAGGTACCTTTTAGGGCTGAATGATGCACTGATTTACATGCATTGTTTCAACTATTTTATGCCTTCTCTCTTATTTCTCTTTGTCTCTATTGTGTATTGAAGTATTTAGTTAGTTTTTCTGAACTTTCTGGATGACATGGTGTGGTGGTTTGAATAAGAATGTCTCCTATGGCCTCTGGCATATTTGAACTTTGGTTCCCAGTTGGTGATGCTGTTTCAAAAGGTCTATAGCCTTGTTATACAAAATATGTCACTGGGAGCAGGCTTTGAGGTTTTCATTTCCAGGCCTCCCTCTCTGCTTTCTGCTTGAGGTTCAAGATGTGAGCTCAGAGTGTGCTTCTTATTTTCTGGAACCATTAGCTAAAATAAATTTTTATAAGTTGCTTTGGTCATGGTGTTTTATCATAGTAAAGGGATATCTCAGACATCATAGGCCTTCTCTAAGAGGGATAGTGAGTAATAAAGCTGGAAGCAAAGCTCTGATAACTTCAGAGAATCAGCCTTGAAACCCTCACCTCTAATATCCATCCCTGACTCAGTCGAGACCCTGCGCTCCAGCGTCCATCCCTGACTCAGTGATTTGTAGTCCTATTACACTTTAGATCAATGGAAAACATTCAAAAGTTCCATCCCAAATTGCACACTTCAGATAAATTGCTTTGAATCTCTGGGGTGGTGCCTAACAACTGTTGTTAGTAAAGGCTTCCTAAAGAATGTTACATGTAGCCGAGGTTGAACACCAGTACTAGCATTTATGAGGCAATGTGACTAAGAAAACAGTTGAATACTCTGCATTCCTTGCTACTCATATCTCAACTTGTGTGTCAGGACAAATCCCCTTTTCTCAGTTCAATTCAGTACTCTTACTACTAACCGTGGACACACACACACACACACACACACCACTTCTTTTCATGCAAGCTCAAGGGATTCCAGGCCCAAACTGGAGTGTATTTTGTGAATGCCAAGGTCAAAACAGGTGGGGCATCACTCATTCAAAACTGCAGTGGACCAAGCCATATGATTTGAAAGGCAAATCTTAGTAGAGACTGAATTAAACATTTGGTAAAGAATATTTCATATAGAGAATGAAGAGAATAAGAGACAAGATGGGGGTATTATCTGGGGATGAGGACTAGATGGTTAAGGAATTTTATAGTGCGTTTTAAATTATTATTTATTCATTGTTTATTTCAAATATATGATTATAGTATATGTTCTCCAAGCTAGTACTTTCTTCATTTTTATTATGAATAAAGTCATATTTTTTATCCGTGTATATCATTGTTCAAGCTCCCTTCCCCCTCCCGCCCCTTCTAGTTCCTCTCTCTTCTCATTAGTTTGTCTCCTCCCCAGCCAAGGGCAGGAGGTCCCAAGGTCCCAAAGTGGCTTAGTTCAGCATCCACTCCAGACAGATCTGCTTTCCTCACCCCCACATCAATACTGAGTCTGGTGTTTCTTTGGAGGGAATGGACTCCAAGGTGTTTCAGATCCCAAGCTGTTCAGTGTTTGTGGTTTGCAACTTGGACATGCTTAGCTTTTTTTGTTTAAAGTCCACCAATGAGTGAGTACATCCCCTGTTTATCTTTCTGAGTTTGTGAGACCTTGCTCAGGAAGATATTCTTCAAATCCATCCATTTGCCTACAAATTTTAGGATATCATTTTTTCTCACTGCTGAGTAGTACTCTATTGTGAAAATATACCATAGTTTGTTAATCCATTCCTCAGTTGAGGGGCATCTAGGTTGTTTCCAGGTTCTTGTTATTACAAATAATGCTGCTATGAACATAGTTGAGCTAATGCTTCTGGATTGCAAATGTACACCTTTAGGGTATATGCCTAGTAATGCTATTGCTGGGTCTTTGGGGAGATTGACTCCTGGTTTTCTGAGAAATTGTCATACTGCATTCATGAGTGGCTGAACCAGCTTAGACTCCTACCAACAATGGAGGAGTGTTCCCCTTGTTCCACAACCTCTTCAGCATAGGCTGTCACTTGTGTCTTTTATCTTAGCCATTCTGACAGGTATAAGGTGGTATCTCAAAGTTGTTTTGATTTGCAATTCTGATGGCTAAAGATGTCTAGCACTGTTTCAAGTGCCTTCCAGCCATTTGTAATTCTTCTGCTGAGAATTCCCTTTTTAATTCTGAGCCCCATTTTTTGGTTGAGTTATTCAAGGTTTTGGGTTCTAGTTTCTTGAGTTCTCTATATATTTTAGAGTCCAGTCCTCTATTACTTGGAGGGTTGGAGAAAATCTTTTCCCATTTTGTAGACTATCATTTTGTCCTATTGACAGTGTCCTTGGCTTTAGAGAAGCTTCTCAGTTTCAGGAGGTCCCAGTTATTGATTGTTGTTCTTAGTGTCTGTGCCACTGGTGTTATATTTAGCAAGTGGTCACCTGTGCCAATTCATTGGAGGGTATTTCCCACTTTCTATTCTATCAGGTTCAGAGTGGCTGCATTTATGTTGAGATCTTTGATCCACTTGAATTTGAGTTTTGTGCAGCGTGACAGGCTTGGATCTATTTGCATTTTTCTACACACTACCAACCAGCTATGCCAACACCATTTGTTAAAGATGCTATCTTTTTTTCCATTGAATTATTTCGGCCTCTTTGTTGAAGATCGGGTGTTCATAGGTTTTTGGGTTTATGTTTGGATCTTCAATTCGATTTCATTGATTCAAGAGTCTGTTTTTATGCTAGTACCAGGTTGTCTTTATAGCTCTATAGTATAACTTGAAGTTGGGGATGGTGATGCCTCCTGAGGTTTTTTTGTTGAGCAAAATTGTTTTGGCAATCCTGGCTTTCCTGTTATTCCAAATGAAGTTGAGTATTGTTCTTTCAAGGTCTGTAAAATGTTGTGTTGGGATTTTGAGGGCAGTGCATTGAATCTGTAGCTTGCTTTTGGTAGAATTGCCATTTTTACTATGTTGATCCTACCTATCCAGGAACATGGGAGATCTTTTCATTTTCTGATATCTTCAATTTCTTTTTTCAGTCATTCAAAGTTTTTGTCAAATAGATCTATTACTTCTTTGGTTATAGTTACTCCAAGGTATTTAATGCTATCTGCAGCCATTATAAAGGGTGATATTTTCCTTATTTCTTTTTCAGCCCTTTTATATTTTGTGTATAGGAGGGCTACTGATTTCTTTGAGTTAATCTTGAATCCTGCTACATTTCTGAAGGTGTTTATCAGCTGTAGAAGTTCCCTGGTAGAATTTTGTGGGTCATTTATGTATACAATTATATCATCTGCAAATAGAGATAGTTTCCCTTCTTCTTTTCCAATTTGTATCCCCTAATCTCCTTTCCTTCTCTTATTGCTTAAGCAAAACTTCGAGAACTATATTGGATAGATAAGGGGAGAGAGGACATCCTTGTCTAGTTTCTGATTTTAATGGGATTGCTTTGAGTTTTTCTCCATTAGGTTTGATGGTGGCAGTCAGCTTCTTGTAAATCGCCTTTATTATATTTAGATATTTTCCCTGTATTCCTGATCTCTCCAGGGCTTTTCTCATAAAGGATTATTGAATTTTGTCAAAAGCTTTTTCAGCATCTAAGGATATGATCATGTGGTTTTTTTTTCCTTCAGTTCATTTATATGATGTATGACATTTACGGTTTTTCATCTGTTGAACCATCCTTGCATTTCTGGGATGAAGTCTACTTGATCATGGTGGATTATACCATTTTATATGTTGTTTTATACAGCTTGCCAGAATTTTGTTTAGAATTTTAGCATTAAAATTCATGAGAGTAATTGGTCTGTAATTCTCCTTCTTTGTTGTATTTCAGTGGCTTGGGTATTAGGGTCATTGTGGTCTCATTAAAAAAATTTGACAATATTCTTTCAATTTCTATTGTGTGAAACAGTTTGAGAAGTATTGGTAATAGCTCATCTTTGAATGTCTTAACGAACTGGGCACTGAAACCATGTAAGCCTGGGCTTTTTTTTACTTGGGAGTCTTTTAATGACAGCTTCAGTTTCCTTTAGTGTTATAGGCCTGTTTAGGTAATTAATCTGAATTTGATTTAATTTTGGTAAATGGTACTTGTCCAAAAAGCATTCCATTTCTTCTAGGTTTTCCATTTTTGTGGGGTATAGATTTTCAAAGTGTGACCTGATAATTCTCTTGATTTCAGGGTTCTGTTGTTATGTCCCCCTTTTTATTTCTTGTTTTGTTGATTTGGACGCTCTCTCTCTGCTTTTTGCTTAGTCTGGATAAGGGTTTATCTATCTTGTTGACTTTCTCAAAGAACCAACTCTTAGATTCATTGATTCTTTGTATTGTTCTTTTTCTTTCAATTGTATTGACTTCAGCTCTATGTTTGATTTTTTTCCTGCTGTCTACTCCTTCTAGGTATGTTTGCTTCTAAATATTCTAATGCTTTCAGCTGTGCTGATAGTTCTCTAGTGTAGAATTTTTCTACCTTTTTCATATAGGCATCTAGTGCTATGAATTTTCCTCTCAAGACTGCTTTCATTTTGTCCCACAAGTTTGGGTATGTTGTGGATTCATTTTTGTTAAATTGTAGGAAGTCTTTGATTTCTTTCTTAATTTCTTCCTTGACTCAGAGGTGGTTCAGTTGAGTGATGTTTAGCTTCCAAGAGATGGTAGGCTTTCTGTGATTTTTTATTTTTGAACTCTAACTTTAGGTCCATTATGATACAAGAGATTATTTTCATTCTTTTGTATCTTGATGTTTGCTTTATGACAAATTATGTGTTCAGTTTTAGAGAAAGTTCCATGTGGTGCTGAGAAATATGTATATTCCTTTGCGTTGAGGTAGAAGCTTCTGTAAATATCTATTATCCATTTGCATCATAACCTCTGTTAGACTCCTTATTTCTCTGCTGAGTCTCTGTCTGGCTGACCTATCCAAGGGTGAAAGTGGGGTATTGAAGTCTCCCACTATTAGGGTCTGTGAGTTGATGTGGGATTTGAGCTTTAGTAGTGTTTCTTTTACATAGATAGGTGCCATTATATTAGGGGCATAAATATTTAGCATTGAAATCTAATCTTGATCAATTTTTCCTGAAATGAATAAGTAATGTTCATCTTGGTCTCTTTTAATTGATTTTAGTTTGAAGTCTACTTTGTTTGAAATTAGGATGACAACTCCAGCTTGTTTCTTTTTCTTTTTCTTTTTTTTTTTAATTACAGGCACATGTCACAGAGTTTCTTGCCTTAGTATGCCTGTTTTCTTTTTTTTTTTTAAACTTTATTTGTTTATTTGGTGTTTGCCTGGAACTGGAACTACAGACAGTTGTAGCTGCCATGTGGGTGCTGGGAATCGAACCCGGGTCCTCTGGAAGAACAGCCTGTGCTCTTAACCACTGAGCCATCTCTCCAGCCCCTCCAGCTTGTTTCTTAAGGCCATTTGCTTGGAAAATCCTTTTCCGTCCCTTTACTCTGAGCCTGTGTCTGTCTTTATGGTTGAGGTATGTTTCTTATATGCAGTAGAAGGATGGCTTCTGTTTTTGTATCCATCTTGTTAGTGCGCGTCTTATTATAGGTGTGGTTTCATGGGTGTATCTGGGATCCTTAGGTTGGAGTTTTCCCTGTAATGCTTTCTGAAGGGCAAGATTGGTAGATAGGCATTGCTTAAGTCTGACTTTGTCATGAAATATCTTTTTGTTCCATCTCTGGCGATTGATAGCTTTGCTGGGTACAGTAGTCTAGATTGGCAGCCTTGCTCTTTCAGTGTCTGTGTAACTTCTGACCAAGACCTTCTTTCTTTCATTATTTCTATTGTATAATAAGGTGTTATTCTGATGGGTCTGCCTTTATAGTTAAGTTGGCCCGTTTCTTTTGCAGCTCTTAAAATTTTTCCTTTGTTCTGTATGTTTTGTGACTTGATTATTATGTGGTGAGAGGACTTTTTTTTGGGGGGGGGGATCAAATCTATTTGGTGTTCTGTAAGCTTCCTGTATCTTCACAGGCATTTCCTTTTTTAAGTTAGGAAAGTTTTCTTTTATGATTTTATTGAATACATTATCTGTGCCTTTGAGCTGGTATTCTTCTTCTATTCCTATTATTCTCAGGTTAGGTCTTTTCATGGTGTCCCAAATTTCCTGAACATTTTGTTTTATGGCTTTTTTTGTTTGTTTGTTTTAGTGTTTTCTTTAACTGATGTATCTCTTTCCACTATTGAGTCTTTCACTTCAGAGATTCTCTCTTCCATCTCCTGGATTCTGTTGGTTATACTTGTATCTGTAGTTCCAGTTCCTTTCTTCAGGATTTCTATTTCCATCTTTGCCTCATTTTGTGCCATTTTTATTGCTTCTATTTCAGTTTTTATTTTCTGGAATTTTTCTTTCATTTTTTTGTTTTGTTTTTTTTCTTGGTTTTTGTTCCAGGATTTTTTCATCTCTTCCAATTTTTTGTCTGTACTTTCTTCTATTTCTTTAAGGGAATTTTTTATATCCTCTTTGAAGTCTTCAATAATCTTCATAAAGTTGTTTTTGCTATTGTTTCCTTCTGATTCTTCTTCATTGCTCTGTTCAGGTCTTGTAGTTGTATAATCATCAGTTTCTTCTGATGTTGCTTTTTTGTTTTTTAAATTGCTATATGTATTCTTGCACAGGCGACTGCCCATTGCTTCAGTGGTTCACAGTTTGTGAGCTCCTAGTTAGTCGTGGCAAGAGGGCTTATGTGTCTCTTGTTTCCTCTGAGCAAGGGGTCTGCTTGATCTCTGACTCTGCTCTGGACATGGGTCTGAATTTCAAAGCCTCAGTCCTTCTCTGATGATGCAGTTTACCCTGGAGGTGGGGCCTGGTTGTGTGATGTTCCTTCTTTTAGGGGTCACTGGAGGAGCCCCTCACAGCTAAAACCTAGCTCCTGTCTGCTAGGCAGAGTCTGAGATCAGACCCTAGGGATTGACCCCAGTCCTGGAGAGGGACTCTTCAGATGTGTGGTGCTGGTGCTGGAATCTGCTCACCTCTGACTCTGCTCTAGACAGGGGTCTGAATTTCCAGAATTTTATAGTGCTTTAATGAGGCTGGGTCCATAGGGAACCAGAGGTCATGAACCTCTGCAATTGTGGATAGATTTGTTTCCCATTTTTTACCAACCTTCTAAAAGCACTTCAGCAAAATTTCATAAAATCCACAGAACTAAAGGAGAACACACAGAAATAGAGATATTATTTTAAAGATTTATTTATTTATTTATTTATTTATTTATTTATTTATTTATTTATTTATTATGTATACATTATACAGAATGTATACCAGATGCCATTACAGATGGTTGTGAGCCACCATGTGGTTGCTGGGAATTGAACTCAGGACCTTTGGAAGAACAGTCAGTGCTCTTAACCTCTGAGCCATCTCTCCAGCCTGAGATTTTATTATCATTATTATTTTTAAGCTTCAAAAGCCAATCTGGAGATTTGTCATGGGTCAACCTTGTTTCCACATGGTGACAAGCAGGTCTTGCATAAATCCTGCCCCCTTCCAATGGGATTGGGAGGCCACAGTTCTCTTCAGTCCCCACAGGGCTAAATGCCTTATTTAGGTTAGTGGCTGTCAGAATGGATGTGTACTGACTTTTGTGGTTTGAGTTTTAAGATTGCAAACCAGACTGGACAGTAAGTTGCCACTGAACATCAAATTTATATTAGTCCATTTCTATGGTTATTTTTGCTTTTCTGCAAACATTTCAAGATGGTAGGGGCAGTCCTTAAGTTAGAGAATGGGATGGGTTACCCAATGCTACAGTGTGTGTGTTCTTATCTCTCAGATCCACCTTCTCTTCTATTTGCTCTTATATGTGGTCTCTCTGCACAGCCTGTGTTTTGGTGTTTAGTCTGATCAGGGAATGTATTGCTTCTTGGAACTTCCAACAGGGCACTGAGCTTCTGTCAACTCTGTAATACACACTCATGTTTACTTAATCCCAGCATGCTCAGCCCATGTGGTCTACATCAATATCTGTTTTTGCTTTTTATTAACCACCTTTCAGAACACAGGCAGAGTATTTTGTTCTATTGCTCAGAGTTGGCTTGGCCCCTTTTCCTGGACTTCTGTTTCTTAAACTTTCTACAGTAGCATCATGAACATCTTCCTTACATTTGACTGACAGCTCAGGAAATGGCTGGAATGTTCTGGGCCTTTCATCCCTTCTCAGAAGGTCTAACTTCTCTGAAGACAACAGCAACAGCAAAGGAAATGAGATTAGATAACTTCTGCCCTTCTTCCTAGGTGAGCACAATAGGATTAGAGTCCCTTTTGTGAAAATAAATAAGCAAATATACCAATATACATATAAATCACAGGGAAAGTGATTGTCATTTCTATACTGAAAAGACTAAATATTTAAATTAGGATGCTTAAAATATTTTTGCTTTATTTCTTTGTATATTCCTGATATGAAGAAAAATGTCCAAACTTGTTATATTTAAGGAAGACCATGTCATATTTGAGCATTGCCTAGAGTTACTGACTGCTGATAGTATACAGATTCTGTGAAATGAGATGCTAATTCATAGACTTATCAGTAAAAATAATTTTTAAAATTTAAGTTTATTGCTCACAGAGGCACAGTGACATAAACATCATGCATGAGATTGGCAACCATATAATATTTTCAGGCAGATTGATTTCTGCTCAGTAATGTTTCTACAGGGCTAGCCAGACATCTCAGCCCCTTAAAGGTCCTGCCCAGAAGTTTTGATAATTTGAGATTAACCCCAAGAACTCATGTTTGAAGGAGAAACCTGGTTCCTGAAAGTTGTCCTCTGACCTTTACTTGTGCACACATGTGGGCTTGCATTTATACATGTGAGACACACAGACACATTCATGCACGCACACACACCCATGCACACACACATGGGGTTATAAACAATAAAAACTTAAAAACTAACAAAGGTTATGATTTTATTGCCTTGCTGGCCTGGAACCAATTTTCTTTCTCAAGGAACACATGCCAGTATTATTTCTTTTGATGCCTAGACACATTCAGTATCGTCAATTTCTTTTGCATCAATTTCACACTTCTGCTACTGTTACATTAACGAATAAAATGAATTGTTAAAAACATATTCATTACAGATTTGTAAGTATTTGTATCTTTTACTTCTTCAGCATTTTACCTGACACTGGCTATATCTCCAAAGCAATTTCAGATGGCCCTCATGTAGAGCCTCTGGCTTTGGTTACCATGGGCTGCATCTGGCAAAGCTTTGCAATTCCTTTTTGTAAGGAAGAAGGAAGGGTAATGTTTTTGTTGAGAAAAAACTGATCAATGAGCTCCAGATTATGGAAAAACACAGGAAATTATTTCTTGGTAAAACAAAAACCATTGAGATGTCTTTCTACACCACCGGTGACCTCCATTCCTTACATGAAAGCTCCAAGTCCACATTTACAGAGGAAGACAGATGATTTCTGTGTTTTTATTTATTCCTCTGTGTTTTGTCCCTACATCACAGCATCCAAGGAGAGGAGGCCTGTATGCCACTGGGTTACACTACTGCAGGGTATGAATGAACTTCCCCCTCGCCATAAAAATGTCCTGACATTTAGACATAAGTTTTGAAATAAAAATTTCAATCAAGTTAAATATTAGCTTTATAATAAGGAGAATATCTTATTTAATACCTGTGGAAAAATGATTACATAGCTCTAGTCTGAATGTGGGTTGGTTCTGTTTAAAAGCCTTCAAACATATCATTTATGAGAAATATATTGCCTTTCTAAGGTAGATTCAGAGAGCAAAACAGTAACAAATGCTATTTGAAATGGTAAAATAAAAAATGAAAATGTTTTGCAAGCTAGGTGGTGTTCCAGCTTCCAAAAGATGTTATTTGTTGATGGAGGAATTATAACCTGGATATTGTCATGTTTATAGAATGTGGAGCTGTCACATCCCCCTGTCATTAAGCAAAACAACCCGGGTCCTCATCTCACATGTGATTTTGGGAAATATAGTTCCTACTTTGGATTTCTGAGACATTTCATAAAACATTTGTCACCTGTGGGTTTCAGTGGTTGGATTACTCAAGGTCACCTCTGGCTGTTTATTGGGTCCTCTCTTCAGTGTTTTGGCTGCACACCTTTATTGCTGCTTTTCTGTCGTCTAGCTAAGCCACCAATAAGATCATAGCCTTTTTTTTTGTTTTGTTTTCTCACAATATGTTAAATAAACCAGGCACCAGTTTAGTAGTTAATCAAGGTTTGCTAAAGCCAATGGAGGACAAAGGAGAGGATATAAGACACTGTATTGGGTTTGACCAAACACCTGAGAAGCAGTAGTAGGCTTCCCCCACTAGGGTCTATGATATCCCCTGGTTTTTGATCAGGATTACAGCACCAGGTGTGACATCTGTACTGTGGAGCAGGCTCATACCCATTCAGACAGTGTTTGGTCACTTATATGGCACAGCTATGGACTTGACATGCAGAAAATGAAACCACAGTTGCTAAGTGGGATCTCATGAAATTTTGGAAGCTTTGTGCAGCATAGGAAATGGCAAGGTGAGCAAAGAGGTAGCACATGGGATGGAAAAAAAAAACCTTGGCTGGCTACATATGAGACAGAGGATTAGGTCTAGAATGTACAATGAACTTAAACAACTAAGCTTCAAGAAAACAACTAAAATCAGACTATGAAACTGAACAAAAAGCTCCTGAAACAAGAAATACAAATGACTATAAACACATTTTTAAAAGGCAGTCAATATCCTTGGCTAGTACAGAAATGCAGATTAAAGCTACTTCCAGATTCCATCTCACCTCAGAATGGTCAAAATCAGGAATCCAAATGACAACAAGTTTGGGTTTGGCTGTCAGGGGAGGGGAACTCTTACAGTTGGGAGTGTAAAGTAGTACAGGAGCTGTGGAGATGAGTCTGGAGATTTCTAAAAGAACTAGAACTAGAACCACCATATGGGCCAGTTTGGGCATGCACCCAAAGGACTTCATATCATCATCCTGCAGAGACACTTGCTGAGTGAGCACCATGGTTACTGTAGCACATTCCCAATAACTGGGTAATGAAATCAACCAGCACATCTAGCCGCTGTGAATGGATAATGAAATGTATATGTGTATAGCACATATATACAACAGACTATTGCTCAGCTGAAAAGAAAAAAATGAACTTGTAAAATTTGCAGGTAAATGGATGGGAACTGAAAAAAAAATATGAGTGAAATCACCCAGGCCCAGGAAGAAATCAACTCATGTTCTGTCTAAATATTGATCCCAACTTTAAATTTCACACCTGATTTGTGCTATGCTGGGAACGGATCTCAGGCAAGTACTTTACCAATGGAGAGATACCTCCAACTCAGAAGCCAACTTACAAACTGTGGGATACCTCTTAACTGGCTTTCGTATGTTAGTCATGCATCTAATCACCTTACTGAATTTAGTCATTAAATTTAATAGTTCACAGATTGTTGGAATAATTTATGACATAACCTATAATTTTCAAATGAAGATTTTTACATTATATTCTTTTTATTGTTATCACTTTGTTCTAGTGACTGAGACAACAATTTAGCTGCAAGAAGGGTCAATAATAGGCATTCCTGGTTCTAAAATTCATGTAAAACTTGAAATATTGACTATGAAATACTTTGCTAGATGCAATTTTAAAAATCACCTTGAGGAACTAAATTTTTAGTTCTAGTTTGCTGAAGGCTTTCTTTGGTGTGTGTGTGTGTGTGTGTGTGTGTGTGTGTGTGTGTGTGTGTGTGTGTGTAAATGTGTGCCTTTACTCAGGAGCCATCTACTTTGGTGTTTCTGAGGCATGGTTTCTCCTTGGGACCTGAGACTTGACCTTGCTACTTTGTGGTCAGTGAATGCCAAGGATCTGCCTGTCTCAGCTTCTCCAGCACTAAGGTTACAAACATGTGTCACTGTGCCCAGCTTTCCCACGGGTGCTGGGACTCAAACTCATTCACATGCTTGTGCAGCAAGCTGAGCCATTTATCAGCTGACTCAGTCATTTCCTCAATGTCTTTTAAAATTATGACTGGGTATAACATTATCACATATCATTTAAAACCTAATGATATTTATTCACTCATCAGCCTTTTAACAAGGTGAATCACATCCACAAATTGATTTTTTTTCTAAACAAATCTTGGATTCCTTGAATAAGCCATACATATTAGTCACTTTTACATTGTGACCAAACACCTGACGGAGACAGCCTAAGTGGGGAGTGCTTATTTGGGGTCATGGTTAGGATGTCTTCATCCATTATGGCACAGAGGCATGACAGGAGTGTGTGGTGGAGTATACGCTCATCAGACTAGACCAAAAAGCAAAGACTTCAGCCTGGAATTAGGGATTGGCATAAACTTCAAAGGACTGTTCCTGGCAACTTGTTTCTACTATCCAGGTCTCACCTCCTAAAGATTTTGCAGCCTGTAAAACATCACCACACACTGGGGATCAAGTACTCAAAACATGAACCTGTGGATAGTATTCCATGTTCAAGCCATAATACCACACTAGATGAATTGGGGTTGTTAATATTTCATTTTGATATTTTGTATCTTAGCCTAGTAAAAACTGACCTGCAATTGTACCTTCTTCTACTACCCTTGATAAGTTAGAATATCCAGGACCTCATAAAATACCGGGAGAAGGCTCCCTTACTCTCTATTTTCTAAGAGCTTTTATAAGATGTGTGTAATTTTTTAATAAACATTTGTAAAACTTTTCAGTGCTATATCTGAGACTAGAACTTTCTGTGTGCATTCAATTACTCTGACAGATATAGGTCTATTGGAATTTTTTTGTGGGACTGTTTTTGATATTGTGCTTTTCAAGGAATTTCTCTAAGTTCTCTAATATGTTGGTACAAACTGTTCTTAGTCTTCTTTTATTATCTTTCAATGTGTATTCACTGATGGCATCAGCAGCTTGGGTTCCCCTTTCCCAGATTTCTTGTTCTCTTGGTGAACCTTGCTGGGGAGTTACCAGTCTTCTTCTTCTTCTGTCTGAGGAGCCACCTTTGAACCTGGTGGATTTTTCTTTGTTCATCTGCTTCCTGTCTCACTATTCCATGTTTTCTGTCTTGTTTCCTTCATGCTGTAGAATATTATTTGAAGATGTGTTACATTTGTTTATGGTGCAGAATATTTGTTTGATGATGTGAACATGTGTTACATTCTTTTATGTTTTATTTGTTTAACCCTGTGAAGCTGTGTTACTTTTCTTGTCTAAAATACCTAATTGGTCTAATAAGTAGCTGAACTGCCAATAGCAAGACAAGAGAAAGGGTCGGTGGGACTGGCAAACAGAAAGAATAATTGGGAGAAATCTGGGAAGCAGAATCAGTAAGAGAGATCAAAGATGGAGAGAAGGGATCAGCCACCCAGCCACACAGCTACCCAGAGTGAAAGTAAGATTACATAAATAAGAAAAGGAAAAAGCCCAGAGGCAAAAGGCAGACAAGATAATATAAATTAAGAAAACCTGGCTAGAAATAAGCCAAGCTAAGACATCTATAAGAAAGAATAAGGCCCCTCAAAAGTAAAGAGTAGAAACAAACAAACAAAACTACATCTCTCTTGGATTTAATTTGTTTTTAGCTTGCTGTTTTTTCCCCTAGGTTCTACATTTGGATATGCTTCCTATTTTTCTATTACAGATAATGTGTGCTGCTTTGCTGAAAGGCCATGAGTATAGTCTCTGATGGCCACCAGCTGTTGTCTTCATCAGGATCCACCTTGGTTTCATGTTCTTCGAGAAACCTCCTGGCCAATGTCTGAGTAAAGTGGTAGTTTCATGCTCCTTTCAGGGGAGCTCCCAGTCTGAATGTGATGCTGGGATGAAGGTCATTTGATATGGGATGTCTTTGTGCATGCTGTGAATACTATTAAATGATAAATTATTTTGGCCTATGACAGAATTGCTTATAGTCAGGATTGAAATCCAAGCATAAAGGGGAAGGAAGGTGGAATTAGAGAGAGAAGTGATCTAGCTGCCCAAAAAAGCAATATATAATAAAGAATAGGTAAGCCACGGGCCACATGGCAAGACAAATTAATAAAAATAAGTTAAGATATAAAAGCTAGCTAACAATAAGCTGAGCCATAGGCCAAACAACATATAATTAATATAAGCCTTTGTATAATCATTTAAGACTGCTAGTCTAAATCTCAAGGCTAGTACAAGCCAAAAAATTTCATACTACAGCCATTTCCTCCAAATGCCGGGCTTTTCTAAAGTGCAGCCTTTGCTCTGCAGTTCCCCTTTGAAATTAATCCGCATTATGATGTGATAGTTCACTTATCTAACCCTGGTGATTGTTATGAGCAGTTATTATTAAGTTATACCTAGGGTTGGGAGTATAGGTCAGTGACACCATGCTTGCCTATCATGTGTGAGGTTGTGAATCTGATCTTTAGCAGCAGCAGCAGCAGAAAGAGAGAGAGAGAGAGAGAGAGAGAGAGAGAGAGAGAGAGAGAGAGAGATTTTATAGCTATGCATTGCAAGATAATAAGGCAAAAATGAAGATAATTCTAAAAAATTAGGAGATAGGGCTTGCAAAGCAGCCTTCAGGCTTTGCCATACATACTGTGTAGAAAGGTCTGACTATGGAGTTCAAGATTTTATGGCTCTGGCCTAATCTGAGTGACTTATCTCTTCGTCTCATAGCCTAGCATTCCACAAAGTAAGACAGAAAGGTAACAGTTGCCCATGTCTGGGTCCACTTCCCCTCACCTCTGTTGCCAAAGCTAGACCCAGGGTTAAGCTGCAGCAGGGACCACTCAGGAACATCTGGATTGGCCAAGGGAGGAAATGACAACAGCAGCTCAGCAGTCAGATGGGTTCTGAGCATAGTCAATAAAAAAGGGAAACATAACATCATCCAGGAAGTCTGTTTCTTAGGATAAGCTGGGACCCAGGTAGTGCACATGAGAAATAAGACAAAAGTTCCCAGGGTGTCTCCTGGCTTAGAAAACAACATCTCATCTGAGAAAGGTCGAAGGGCTTCCCTGGAAGAGGGCAGAACAAGGAATAATACTTTGAGGAAGTGAGTGTGCCCACCAGAAGATATAGTCCATACAGAGGTGCGGGGAACACAACCAACCAGCCCAATGGAGCCATGGTTGCCTAATGAGCATAGGCATGCACACTAGCCTCTTCCTGCTGTACCATCTTGGAGTCTGCCATTGCACCTGGTAATTGGTGACACATAATCATCAAGATGCTGGAGGCCAATGAGAGAGAGACAACACAGCCAGTGGAGTCTCCATCTGCCAATGGGAAATAAGGAGGAGGTATATAGATTTGCCCCACATTCACATTAAAGAAGTCTGTGTTTTTGCCCATTGCTTTAAACAAGTCTGCTGTTTGCTTCACACTTAACTACTGGTGTCTGTGTCATGGACAAGGGGTACCCAGATATAATGTCCCACAACAGAAAGGAAACCCACCGTATATAGACAGCATCTCAGTGAGCATGTAAAAGGAGCCCCAGAGGACAGGACCAGGGTGGCTGCCTTCTGCAGGCTAGAATAGAAGGCAAGGAACAGCAGGATGGTTTGTAACCACACCTACCAGCCAGGATAGACTGGTTACCTAGAAGCCTGCAACATTTTTTTCCTTAAGGGTGTGTGTGTTTGTGTGTGTGTGTATATATATATATATATATATATATATATATATATTCCGAGTCTTCTCATTCTACATAAATTTAAGACTTGAATTTATTATTCATTTTCTAATGTTATTGCATGTGGGATTGGTTTTCATTTTTATTGTTTTTTTGGGGGAGAGTACAACTGATTTTTGTGTGTTTATTTTGTATCTAAAAATTTTGCTGAATTTGTTACACACTCTAATATTTGCTTGTGAAATTTTTAGGGGTTTCTGTAAGTTATATTATGTCACTTAAAACTAGTAACAATTTTTCATATTCTTTTTTATGATTTAAGTGCCATTTTTTTTTCCTTGCCAGACTCCTTCAATGCTAAATTGAATCGAAATGGGAAAAGTAGACATGCTTCAATGGTCTCTGTGAGCAGACTATTGGCTATGGGTTTACCTATTATGGCTCAGATTTTCTGGGTAGTATTAATCTTTATTGTATTACATTGGATTTACATATACTTGAATTATTATATTTGTTTCTTTTTAACAAAATAATAATCTTATAATTCCATTAGTTTTAATAACTTCCGTACCAGCAGATGGACTATACTTCTCCAGTATATCACTCTCCCTCGCCCACAGAGTAATTAAAAAGGCTTAAAGGAACATGTGGTCAGTCTCATTGACAACCAAGTTTCTCTGACACCTTTTTATGTGTTAGCTAGGTCTGCATGGCCATGACTAAGTTCCTGACAATAAAAACATAAGGAAGGGATTATTTATTTAAGCTCATAGTTTCTTAGGGGTCAGACCATAGTTGTTTGGTTCTGTGTATTTAAGCAGAACATCATAGGTCCATAGTACATGACAGAGGAGGGCTGTTCTCATCTCAGCAGGTCAGCAAAAAGGGCACACCAGTGTTCTCTTGTATAAAAAACAGTACAACAAAATACAACACACACACACACACATACATACATACACTGAAACAAACAACAAAACTCTAGAATACTTGCTTTCTACCCTGACCCCATCAATTAAGGTTTGTCCAGACAATAAACCTCTTGTGAAAGGCAGAAAAATGGCTGGCAGTGGTGGACATAATGGTGGCATGCCTACAATTTCAGTAGTGTGATTTGACATGCCTTCATTTCAGCATTGAGATTGAGAGAATTGTAGTGCAAGACTCCGTTTAAAACAAATAAACAAAACACAAAACAATAAGAATAAATTAAAGGAGTCAAAATGTGCTCAATTTTCTTATGTTTTACTATTTCTGATCCTCTCTTTTCTATTAGAAATATGTCTATCTGTGGGTATCCCATGAGGCCCTTTCTGAACTTGAGACTCCTCCTGGAGGAGGGTCACTCTGGAGTACTACCCTTTAAAACTGACTCACCGTTACCTTTTGAGAATTTTCTGGCTACAAAGACACATACATAGAATCCTAATTTGTCTAAAGTCCAACTTGTGTATGAATTCTCAAGTAATTGTCTTAGCTTCTCTTCTAGTAACCCTAAGGTCGAGACACATGGTTCTTCCCACTCTGCTTGATGGGAGGACTTTACTGTAGGTAAAGGCATTTGGAGTCCCCTCAGTTTATAGAAATCTCATTGTATTCTTTAGTGCATTAGGCAGCATTCCCTAGACGAATTGAAGTGATAGAATGTATATGTATAAGAGGAGGCTTATGACACTAAGTCACACAATAGGGACTGGATAGTCCAAAAAATGACAATCGGCATGCTGGAGAGGCTGAGAAGTCCCAAAATGGTGCTGAAAGCCCAGATGTTTCCTGGAGGGCTGGTGGTCTTCAGTTCCCTCTGTAAGATGAAAGAAGCCTGACATCAGTGGAGGCTGCTGGCAGCGGCAGCGGCCGCAGTAGCAGTGGCGAGAATAGCTGAGCTAAAGGGAGAAGGAGGTACAGGGCTGGGCTTTCTTCCTCTCTCTATATCTAACCACCTGCTGGAAGGGGCCGCCCACTGTGAGGAGGGGCTTTGCCCTCAGTCCTCTCCCGGAAATGTTTGCTAGAGCTGCCCAGGGCTGTGTCTCTTATTTGATTCTGGATCCAATCCTGCTGATCAAGTTTAGCCATTGCACCTACCTTGAGGGTGACCTTGGCTCTAATTTTTTTCCTGCTCCTCCCACAGATGGTTGACACAGAAGCTCATGTCTTCAGGTGTGGCAGAATTCTCCAGGCCAAGGGGAGCTTTGGCACTCCCAAGGTTTCATGAAGCCTCATTTTGCTGTGAGTACTGGCATATGCTTCACTTTTACACAATTAATTCACGGAATAGTATTTTAAAATATTTCTTATACAAATCAGGGTCATTTCTATAAGCAAAAGACTTAGAATATCCAATCCACCATACTGCAGAGAAAAAGCCTACCATATTTGATTATCTTTTTCCCACCTAAGATCTATTTACACAGTGTATGTGTATGAGTGTTTTGTCTGCACGTATCTAAGTGTACCAGGTGCATGCCTGTTGTCCATAGAAGCCAGAAGAGGGCATCAGTGCCCTTGGAGCTGTAGTTACAGATAATGTGAACCATGCAGATTCTGGGAATGGAACCCAGGACTTCTGGAAAAGTACCCAGTGCTCTTGAGAGCTGAATCATCTCCCCAGTCCTCTATATGATTTTCTTATAGAAACTCTCATGTTTTTAGTATATAATTCTGAGCTCAGTGTGTGGAAGTATTACCCATTACTCCAGTTGAAATCATCACTTGTTTTTTTTTTTTTTCCCTAAATAACTTAAACTTTCAATTTCCAATTTACTGTCAGCTTCCATTATTACCCTTAACTCTATAATGTGGAACAGATTGTTGGAAAAAAAAATGAGCTTCTAAAAAGCTGTGCCACTAGCCTAGTGTGATTAGACACCATGAAAATGAGAGCTTTTTTTTTTTTTTTTTTGCTTTTGTTTGTTTGTTTCATTTTGTTGGTTGTATAATCACTCTAGGTTCTTTACTTCTAGGTTGAGATTTAGAAGAGGAGGTAATTCATTGCCTCATTTACCTACAAAGTAGAGAGAGGAAGTCACTCTACACTCAGCCAGAAACATTCAAGATACTGTCTTACAAGAAGTAACTGGGAATATGGGGAGAAAGAATGAGACCCAGATGCCTACAGAAAGTTTTCTCCAGCCAGATTCACACAGTTCAGAGACAGAGTTATGCCAGAGTGGAGAAGAAACTTTTCCTCTGTATCTATTGACTATTAGTCTGAGGTCAGGCTCTGGAGAGTAGCTTGGGAAGATCCATATGCATGTATGCATACATACTCCCCAACACACACACACACCGCAGATACATGATAGATGCTCACACAGCTGGAAGAATTATGGGTCTGAATCATTGAATTTGGTTTTTATTTGTTTTGTCTTTCAGGTACCCCCTCTCCCCAAATCAGAGACAATGGGCATATTTCTTCTCTTCTTTTACACTTAATAAACATACACCAGCTTGTATAAATAGAAACACTAAATCCTGCTTCCTTCCTCCACCTATAAGTCTATAGTAAGCTAGACTTCTGTTTCTAAGGAATTTTAGAAGGCCAGGTATTCTTCATGTGATGACTCACACTCTCCCTAATGTTCTCTTTAAACAATGAAACTGTCCCACTCCCTGCAGTAATTGAGTCACTGTTGCTCTCTGTTTTGATACTAGAAATATATTGAAGATTCCTTTTAAGTGTGAATCTAACTCTCTGAGACACTCAGGTTCAAACATTTGTCTTTTATTCTAACCTTCTCCATGGCCATTTCCCCCTCTCCTGCTTCCTCCTTCATCTTTGTTTTAACCAGCTGTGATATAGTTCCTCCTGAGAGCATTTCCAGGAAATACAACTTCCCCATCTCATTATATTTCAGACTCTTCTGGCTTCCTGTAGCATGCACGATATGGGAGTGTCTGCTGGAACCAACTGGTGCCTTGTCATGATGTGGAGTCATTTTATACTAAACCCATAATCTACCCAAAGCATTTAAAACAAGACCTCAGAGACTTGCAATGGACCAACTCATATGAAGATATTGTGAAAGATAGCTTCATATGTGAAGATATCTGAAAGATACACAGAGACTTAATATCATATAAAATTAGGCAAGTCTTTTTACTGTTGATACTCCATTGTGTAAATATACTACATTTCCTTTATCCATTCTTCAGTAGAGGGACATCTAGGTTGTTTCTAGTTTCTGAATTATGAATAATGCTGCTATGAACATAGTTGAGCATGTATCCTTGTGTTGTGGTTGAGCATCTTTTGGGTATATGACCAAGAGTGTTATTACTAGGTCCTGAGTAAGACTGATTTCCAGTTTTCTGAGAAACTGCCACATTGATTTCCAGGGTGACCATACAAGTTTACATTACCACCAGCTGTGTAGGCAAATAAATGGAACTAGAAGAAATCAACCCAAACCCAGAAAGACAAACACAGTATGTACTCACTCATAAGTAGATCCTAAAGACACAGCAAATGAAGAACAGGCTAGATTCCACAGCCCCAGAGAAGATAAAGAGAGAGGACCCCAAGAGGGATACACATGAATTGCCCCAGGAAGGAGAAATGATTGAGATTTCCAGGGTAAACTTGTAAGAGGAGTGTAAAGGGGAGAGGATGAGGTGTGGGAACATGAGGAGGGAACATGAAGAATAGAGAGGTCAGCAATGAAAGAGATATCCGGACAGAGTGAACTTTCATGGATTTAGGGAGAAACCTGGTGCTAAAGAAATCCATAGGAACTCACAAGGAGGTCCCAGCTAAGACGTCTAGGAATGCTGGAGAAGATGCCTGAACTAGCCCTTCCTCTGCAGTCAGACTGGTGACTACACTAATTGCCATCAGAGAACCTACATGCAATGACAGATGGAAGACACCCACAGCCCAGCACTTGGCCAAACTCCTGGAGTTCAGCTGAACAGAGGGAGGAATAACTAGAGGAGCAAGGGGGTTCAAGAGCTCAGTGGAGAAAATCACAGGGATGGCCAACTGACTGAGCTAATGGGAGCTCATGGGCTCTGGACTGGCAGCTGGACTGAGATAGGCCCTCTGACTGAGGGAGACAGTTGCATTGATCAAGCTGTTTATGGGCCCCCTAGTCATGGGTCCAGAAATTATTCCACATTCATGAACTGGCTTTTTAGAGCTCTCTCCTTATTGTGGAATGCCTTACTTCGCCTTGTACAGGGAGGAAGGGATGGGTCCTGCCTCAGGTTGGTATGTTAGCGTGTGTTGAGTACTCAAGGTCTTACATCCTTTGAGGAGGGGATGAGAGGTGGGGTTGGAGGGAGGGAGAAGTAAAGGAAGGGGAAACAGTGGAGAGTATATAAAAGGAATTTTATTAATAATTTTAAAAATTAGGAAAGTCATCTCATTATTGCTCATAATGAGTATATGTGAATTAATGATGTTTTGAATATATTTGGTTCAATGAGATACCTTATTAAAATTTACTGCATTTAATTTTTTTCTAATGTGACTATCAGAGCATTCTACATTTGGCTTATGTTTGTGACTCGTGTGGTGTAATCAGAAGTTTTTGTTCTGCTAGAAACTCTCAAATGCCCAGCAACTGCTTCCCAAATAATTAACCCAAAATTATTACCTATGTTTAGCCACATGGCTTGGTATCTTTCCCAATCCAGCATTTTCATCTTGCTTTCTCTGCATCTGGCTGGCTGGCAACTACTTCTCTGCCTTTTCTCTTCCCAGAATTCTCCTAGCCTGGTCACTTGCTTATACTTCCTGCCTGGCTTCTGGCTAATCAGCATTTTATTAAACCAATGAGTGACAGTCTTTACAGTATACAACAGCATTATCCCACAGCAGTGTGGTGTTTCTGTTGGACAGGCTGATTCAGAAGTTAAAACTGGAGGGTCATACTGTGGTTTAGCCTTAAATGAGGAAAAAGGTCATGTGGTCCAGCTACCACAATAGCATACTCTGTCAGTGTTGGAGACTGACCCAGGACTATTTAGAATTTCCTGCTTCTTGGATGAAGCGTCCTTGGTAAATTACTATATTTGCAAAAACAGGCTTCTTGGAGTCCTTCAAGATTAGGCATCCTTAGTTAGTTACAGAAGTGAGCTTCCTGGAGTCTCCCATGATAAGGTGTTCTTCACTAAACTGCAGGCCTTGCAAAAAACGGGACGTCCTTGGCCCATCATACAATGTACATTTAGATAGGGCTTCAAACAGTAATCAGTCAGCTGCTGAATCTTGGGACCAAAGAGATTCTGCCCACCCGGACTTCCTCTGATAATTTTTCACTCTCCTCTTCGGTTAACTCCCCTCTCTCTGCTTCCCCTCTCTGCCTGGAGCCTTACACTCCCCTCTCTCCACCTCCCCTCCCCTTCCAGAGGCATTGCTTAAAAAGCCTCAGCATTCACTCAATAAACGAAGCCTTGACGTGACTCAGACTCTTGTCGTTCTTTATGCGCTTGGCTTCCTCTCTCTCTCCCCCATTTGCTTCACAGGTGCCCCCCCCTCGAAACCCTCGAATAACTGGACCTGCTGGACAGGGACATCTCAGGAATGCTTACCCCTCTCCCTGCTTCCTGACTATACCTCTAGAATCCTGCATAGAGGTGAAAGCCATGCTTTCTAGGCTCTTTCAATATCCAACGTGCCTTGGTGCATGAGGGGAATATACATGGAACAAGTGTACACAGAGAACTGACCCAGTTAGTTGATATGTTGTCTTATTGATGCAAGGTCCACTCTGTTCCATTGGATGAGTGTCAGATCATCCCAAATGGACTAGATCTAGCTCTAGTAAAGAACTTACCCAAAGCTCAGTGGCTTTGAGCTCTGACTACAGGTTTGAGTCATTTTCCTTTGCTTACATTACCTTAATCCTTTTGCAAAGACTTCCAAGTCTTCTTATATCTGGTTCCAGTAGCTCAGAGCTGGGACCTTACAGACATCCTTGCATTTTCAGCTATCAGGCAAGATAAAATCAGTGCATAGCAGAGCTCCTTGCTCTAAGCAGCTTGAGCAGAGAAGTCAAAGTTGGCACACTTGGGTCATCAGGAGCTGCTTTCTGCAGAATGAGCAGTTTTCTAGTACTGCCAGGACATGGCAACTTCCAACTCCAAGACTTGTCCCCCCTAAAAAGGTTGAGTTAATAAGTGAGTGCTGACACACAACCTTCTGTTCCACTGCAGCCAAGTGTCAGATCAACTTTTCATCTTGAGGTGGTCCAGGAAGAACACAGCACCAGCCTAGGGCTGGGATGGGATAGGAGGCAGGGAAGCCGGGAAGCCGAGAGGCCTAGTCACCTTAACTCACTACAAAGCTGGTTAAGTTTCCATGCAAGCAGAAGCCTTTCCTGTCGGCTATTGGTTTTGCAAGAAGTCCATGTGGAGCACAGTTGTAATTTCTGCTGTGTTTTTAGTCTCATTTTCCATTAAGCTCTCCCCTTTGGACTGGTAGAAGTAGATTCATTCTTATGGCTTAGTGCCCAGCTGAAACTCTGCCAGACATGGCCAAGAAGGTCCTGGCAGCTTCTCCTGTGAAGCAAGAACCATCAGGCTGCCCAGATCTTAGGAAGAGACAGCCACTTGATGGTCCCTGTTCATACATATGGTAAATATTGAAATGGCTTTTGGGTGTGAGCTAAGCTCTGAGCTAGCACTAAGGAACTTGGATGAATCAGACACACATCCAGCTTTTAAGGGGTTTATAGCCCACAGTGTTGTCAGTGAGGTACACACAGGGATTTGGAGTTCAGTAGAAGCATAGGTAGAAATGTCTTAGTTACTGTTTTATTGCTTTGAAGAAATACCATGACCAAGGCAACTTATATTTTTGGTTGTGAGCCCACCCTTTAATGGTGGAGCCATATCTTCAGCCCAAGGCTACTTATAGAAGGAAGCATTTGATTGGGGACTTGCTTACATTTCAGAGGGTGAGTCTATGATCATCGTTGTGGGGAACATGGCAGCAGTCAAGCCTGGCACTGGAGTAGCTAGGAGCTTACATCTGATTTACATCTGGAGGCAAAGATGGGGTCTTAGTCTGGCGTGGGCTTTTTAACCTCAAAAATCCACCCTCAATGACACACCTCCTTCACCAACACCACACCCACTCCACTAAGGCCATACCTTCTATTCCTAAACAGTTCCATTAACTGAGGACTGACTATTCAAGCATATGGAGGCTATAGTGACCATTCTCATTCATTCAAAGCACCACAGTACCTTTGAGCCAGGGGAGTGAGGAAAACATGGATGTTTCATGAAAAGGGCATTTGAGCGGGCAGTGAGAGCTAGGTATGATTTGGCTCTAATACAGAGTACTCTCAGACACCTTGATGTTGGAGACCAGATAACTTTTATTATACACCTGTCATAGAGAGTGTATAAAGCTTGGCAACATCCTAGGTTTCCATCTATGACATACCAATAGGACACTATCCATTTTCTCTCTCTGTATTAAAATATCTGAGGTTCAATACTTCACTAAAAAAAAGAGAGCGAAAGAGAGATTTACTTAATTTACAGTCCTAGACATTTAAGAGCAAGATTCCAGTGTCTTGGTGAAAACCTCCTGGTTGTATCACAATACTGTAGTGGGAAAAACAGAAATAGAACCAGCCTCAGCAGAAGGTAAAGTGTACAAGGAGACCATACATTGTAACAGTCTCATGAGAATGGTCCATGAGACTAGCAAAAATCCCCTGGGTTGGTAGTGCCTCCAGTGGCCTATTATATACTTGGATCTAGATTTTAAGGACTTTTTGACACCACCACTCTGAAGACCAAGCTTTCTGATATGAACTTTTGAGAAATTAAATTAAAAGAGGATTACACTAAATCATACCCAAATCACAGCAGACCCCATCCAACTGTGACTAATGAATATTAGCCATAGCCAAACATCTACTAAGCAAAATTACTTTAGTTAAAAACCACTGCTACAAAAAAAATCTCAGAAAACAAACAAAAAAATAGTCAAGTGAGTATTCGTAATGACAGGTCCTTTCCAGACACAGCACATGACTCAGTTGTACACTTGACCTAGGATGAGGCTGTGTGACAGTGACTCAGAACTGTGGCAGGCTAGACTGTATGAGATTGAGTATGTAGATTAATTTTGTTGCAATGGTGTGTCATCCCATGCACTTGGAATACAGTCTGCACACAGTAGGACATCAGTGGAGTTTGTTGAATGAAGCAGCCTGGAACTTGTATAGACAAATGCAAGGACATGGGTGGAGGGAGCATGAGTGCGCTGCATTTTAAAGATGTTGAATTTGATATGAACAATCAAGTGGAAGGATACAGAGGATATAGGCAAACAGCATTTTGACCTTAAGACAAAAATGAATGAGATGAGAGAAGTGTGAACATTATCTGTACTCTGGTGTCACTGGATGAGACTGCCAAGAGCTTGTTCGATGTAGCCTACACCTGTGATATATGACACTCAGGTTGCCCATCCATCAGTTATTTTTGTTTGTTTTTGGCTTCACTGATATACATTTGGTATAACTGATATAAAAAACCATACACATTTAATGTATAAGTCATGATGAATTTGGACATATGTATATATCTGTGATGTTATCACCATGCCAACATATTAGGTGCATCTCCAAAGGAAGTGGTTTATTATTATCCATTCACACTTTCTTCTCTAACAGCAAAACCCAGAATTGTCTAAAATGAAAACTATTTAATTCAGTTCTTCCTGTGGCTATGAAATGGGGCTTTGGCTAAGAGTTTTAATTATAAGCTAATAAGCATCATGTAACTATTTTCTGAAAATTGTCTTAATGGACATTTGACATGTGTCCTTAGACCTTCTCTGTCTTTTCCTTCTTCTGTAACCCATTCTGCCTTCTGTAATTCTCATGCAAAGGTCTGAAGTTCTACCCAATTCCTGGGCTGTAAGAATGCATGTTTTAATTAGGGATGGAGAAGTAGAGGCTGGTAGGGGGCCAAGGCTCTATATGACTTTGGGAATATATTATGTCAACTTAAGCCATCCATTCCCAGACATTGCCATTGCCACTGCTATTGTGGGTTTCTTTGGTTTCTAGGCAAACCTGATCCTGAATGACAGCTTAAGAATAGCAGATGGGGAAGGAGTCTGAGAGTGTCAACAGTGATGATGATACATCATGGTAGAGTCTGTCAAAGGATTTCTGATAGGAGATGATGTAAGTGTGAAAAGCAGTGGGGCCCAAGGACATGACAATAAGTTTTCAAGCCTAGGGATGGTTTTAAGGGAACAGCACCCAAGACACCTATAAAAGCACACAGCATGGGAAGTCTGGTGCCATCTTCTATTCCTTTTCTCCTTCCATAATGCTCCCTAAGCCTTGGAAGGGGAAATATAGGTCTCTCACTTATTGCTGGACATTCAACAGTCATTTATTCTCTGTCCTTGGACCACTTAGGAGTTTTTACAGTCACTACTGACCACCATCAAAACAAGCTTCTCTGACCAAAGCTGAAAGCTGCACTATAGGCATGGACATGTAAAAGGCAATTTAACAGACACATCATGTCCATTTAGCAAAACGGCAGCAGTAGTTTCCTGTTTAGAGACTCTTTGGGCTTTTGACTGGGTTTACAATACTAGATATAAATTCTTTCTTGTTTAGCATCCATCAGACCTCCTCAGTAAGCCATTGGTGACCCCATAATTGACTCTTAACTATTGCACCTTCTGGCTGAGTACTGGCTGGTCCATTCTGTTACATACCAGCTCCACAGGTGACTAAGACTGATGACAATTCCTCCCTCGTTGTCTACTTTGGGCATGTGAGCATTAGTTAGTAAGGAGGAAGCTTCCATTCCAGCTCTATCTAGATTTCCCTGTGTTCTGTGACAAAGATGTGTAACATCTTCAACAGTAGGGCCATCCCATCTAGTTCTGGTGAGCAACCATCAGCAATGGCAACTGCCTGTGTTTGCATTGCAGTCCTTAGAGAGACTCAACACTAGGACTTTTGTGGTGATATATTGTATGTCTAATAAAAAATAATCTGGAATATCAGAGGACAGAATCACCCACAGCCAAGTTGTGGGTCAGGCAGTGGTGACCCATGCCTTTAATCCTGTAATTCAGGAAGCAGAGCTCTGTCTGGGATCTCTGTGTGTTCACGACCTAACAGCCATATCACAAAACTCCTCATCTTCCTCCTCCTTCTTCCTCTTCACCGTTAGCTTTTTGTCTCGTTTTTAAAAAATTTGTTTTGATATTATTTATTTTTTTCTCATATATTGCATCTCACCACTTGTGATGTAGTGGGATTCAGCACCTCCCTGACCTGATGGTATGGCCTCTGGGCCAGGGCAGGTTTGGGGTTCACCTATGAACTTCGAAGCTGCAGCCAGCCTTAAGGCATGGCCTAAAACAGCTTCAAGTTCTGCACCATGAGGACAGCACACTCTGCTTTATTACCACCTGGAAGGAAGCTCAGTTCCACATGAGTGGATCCTTTCTCCATTTCCTTCATTTATATTGTAATTGCTTGAATAAATATTGACCTCTTGGTCCCTTCCTTTCCCCTCTCTTCCAAATCCACTTCTCCTCCTTCCTCTTCAGAAAAGGGCAGGCCTTGCAGGATTATCAACCAGACATGATGTATCAAGTTATAATAAGACTAGGCAAATTATGTCATATTCAAGCTGAACAAGGCAATGTAGTAGGAAGAAAAGGGTCCAAAAATCAGACAAAAGAATCAGAAAGTTCCTGTTCCCACAGTTAGTAGTCCCACAAGAACACCAAGCTCCACAACTGTAACATATATGCAAAGGACCTAGGTAAGTCCCATGCAGGGTCCCTGATTGTTGGTTGGCTTGCTGTGAGACCGTTTGAGTCCCGGTTAATTGATTCTGTGGGCCATCTTCCCATGGTGTCTTGACTCCTCTGGCTTCTACAATCCAACCTTGCCCTCTTCCTCAGGATTCCCCAAGCTCCACCGGTGGATCTCTGCATTTATTTCTGTAAGTTGTTGGCTAAAGCCCTTATGATGATTATGCTAGACTCCAGTCTATGAGTATAGCAGAGTATCATTGAGAATCATTTCATTATTTTTCCCCCAGTTATGCTTGGTTCTATCCTAGGTATCTAGACTATTCAGCTCCTGAGTCCTGATCCTCCAGACAGTGTCAGGGGTAGATTCCCTCTCATGGATGGGTCTCAAGTTGGACCAGTTATTGATTTGCCACTCCCACAAGTTCTGTACCACCTTCTACCCCAAGATATCTTGCAGGAAGGACAAATTGTAGATCAGAGGTTTTGTGGCTGAGTTGGTGTCTCAATCCCACTGAAAGCCTAGCCTGGTTACAGAAGATAGCCAGTTGAGACTGTGTGTCCTCCATTACATTTTCATAGTGGTTACATCAGTTCATAATCCCATAGTGGATAAGGATTCACCTTTCTCTACCTCCTCAGCATCATTTAATAATGTTTGTATTCTTGAGGAAAGCCATTCTTACTGGAGCAAAATGACATCCCAAAGTGGTTCCAATTTACATTTTCATAATGTTAAAGGATGATTAAAGCTTTTAAAATTGTTCATAAGTAATTTGTGATTTTTCTTTTGAGAATTGTGTTCAGATCTACAGCTGATTTTAAAATTTGGCTTATTTGTTTCCTTGTTCATTCTTTAGTTTAAGATAGAATATTCTAGATGTTAGTCCTCTGTCAGATGCAGATGGCAGAGATTCTCTCCTATTCTGCAGGTTCTCTCTTCACTTTTGGTTTTTAATTACACAGAAGTGGTTTACTTACATGAATCCCATTTGTCAGTTTTTGACTTTTATGCTGATTGAGTTGGGTCCTACTCAGAAAGTCCCTACTCATTCTGTACCTTAAAGTGCTTTTCCTATACTTTCAAGTCTTCCATCAAGATTCTGATCCATTTGGATTTGATTTTTGTGAAGGCTTCATGTTAAAGACATAATTTTTTTTCTTCTGCTTGTAGATACATTCAGTTTCTTGGTACCATTTGTCGCGCGCAACCTTGCCAGCAAGGAAAGCACAATACCCAGGATCTTCTTTCAGCAGTTTATTCGGGACCTTTACGATTGTTCTCTCTTTGTCCTTCTCTGTGCTTCTCCTTCTCCCTCAGGAAACCCCGCCCACTGACTAGAAACTCTCAGGGCATCCAATCCCAATAAGCCACGTGGGCACAGCTCATAGGTCCACATACGCAACAGCAAACCACACCCCAGGCTCAAGCCAAATAAGGAGTTGTTTATCAAAAGAGAGCACTCACCCACGGGGGGGGGGGTGGAGGCCAGAAATCAGCACCATCTCTAGGGCGCAGCAGCAGGCAGCTCTCTACAACCTTTTGCTGAAGTTGCTGTCTTTTCTCCACTGTCATTTTAGGCATCGTTTGTCAAAAATCAGATGGCTGTAGCTGTGTAGGGCTCATATCTGGGTTCTTTCTTATAACCCAATAATCTACATCTCTGTTTTGATACAAGTGCCATGCTGTTTTTATGATTGTGGCTCTACAATGTAACTTGAAATCTGGTATGGTGATACCTTCAGTATTATTATTATTATTATTATTCTCAAGATTGTTTAGGGTCTCTGCTTCCATAGGAAATTTAAGACCATTGTAGTAAGATTATGCTGGTAATGTAAATATTTGTCCTGCCTATGGGTTTAATAAAAAGCTAATTGGCCAAAGGCAAACAGGAAGTGTGGGTGAAGCTACAAGGCTAAGAAAACTCAGGAACTTCTCAGAGCAGATGCAGATGCCAGACAACACAGATGCCAGAGAGCTGCCTGAGAGCGCCTCCACAGACATGACAAGGAGACACAGCAGACACAGAGGAAAGAAGCTGAAATGCTGCTCTGAGTAAAGGTACTGAGCTGAGGGACTAAACAAGATGGATTGAATTCAGGTGAAGGAGTTAGCAAATTATATGCCTGGGTCCTAGGTCAATCAGTGTAAAATTAATATAAGCATGTGTGTGATTAATTGAGGCAAAGCAAGGCCAAGAGTGATACCAAACCTCTGGACCAGGCCTGGAAAGTCCAGGCCAGAACCATTTACAACAGACCATTTTCTCTTTCTGTGAGGAATGGTGTTGGAATGTTAATGGGTATTGCACTGAATCTGTAGATTGCTTTTAGTAGCACAATCATTTACGCCGTGTTGGTTCTCCTGGCCCATGGGCATGGGAAGTCTTTTGCATCTTCCTCTGTTTCCTTCCTTGATGTTTTAAAGTTTTACTTTTAGAGATCTTTAATTTTCTTGGTTAGGTTTATTCCATGACTTTTTATTTTGACTGTAGTGAATGAGACTTTTCTTGACTTCATTTAGTTCCCGGCCACTATATCAATGGCAGATAGGAAGACTACTGGGTTTTGTATAGTAATGTCAATTTTTTTAGCTTTGATGAGTGTTTATCACTTGTAAGAGTTGAAAAGTGTCCCAGTTCCTCATTAATGATGCAGGAAAATCTACTTCTGTGATAGCACTGTGCCTGCCCCCACCCAAAAAAATTCCCTTGTGCCAGCTTTAGGATTTCAGGTCTTGGAGCCTATAAGCCTTTCTGAGGAATACATGAAGCTTTGAATTCTCCCAAGAGCCTTCCAGAATACAGGACCTAGACTAGGACTATCAGGACATTCTTGAGCCACAGCAGAGCTGCCTCACACTCAAATCTGCGTTCCTTCACCCTGTCTTAATGTCTTCCCCAGTACAGCCAGCACTTCCACACATGTCCTGGCACCCTACAGCTGTGCCTTGGCTCAAGATCTCACATCCTGAATGTTCTCTGTCTTTTTCCCCTGCCACCCATATGCTAGCCATTTTCAAGATGCACATTAAATCCTGTTTTCTCTGGGAAGCCTTATTAGTAATCCCCATGGACACAGATCCTTTCTCTGAACTTCAACAGCACCTGCCATCTAATTTGCCTTTGAACATCAGATTCTGACTTGTGGTGTTGCTGTTATTTTCAGATGACTCTCTGGCTTCCTGAAATGGTTTTCCATGTAGCCCTTGGAAAGATAGCAGCAGACAGCCTGTCCAAAGATGTCTGGACATAGCATTGGTGGACTGATTGCAACATCCATGTCACTTACTCTTCTTTCATTGCAGGATGGAAGAATGCACTTGTGAGTGCTTGAACACACAAGCACACACACAGGGGGTGTGGGGGAGAAGCAGCACCAACCTGCAAGGCCTCTAGTTATAATGCATTTGTAGTTTCTCATCTTGGGCTGTCAGACATACTAGGGCATTTGAGGAACTTAATTGATGTTCCTATCACCTCAAAAAAACTATAGTGGCTAGTAACTTATAAAATGTAGTAGATGATTAGAAGCAAAGCCACATGTAATTGTTCTGCAGCAAGCTTTAAACAAACACATAAATTTCCATGTCTGTTCTTATTGGATTTCCTGACCTGTTGGGATTGATTCGGGGTCTCATTGAAATGTAAACTGTTTAATAAACTGGCTTCTGAGGCTTTTAAGGATAGAAAAGAGGGCCTGGTGATAATAAGGTGGTCATCTCCCTGGGGGAGGCCAACTGCTCTGATGCAATAGTTTCAGGTTGTGTATTTTTTGTATCCAAAGAATAACAGCTACATTGTCACTAAGCTGCCCTTTAAGGCTTTGGCTGGGTTTAAGGACATTGGCATGACAAGAAAGATAACTTCCTCTTCAGGTATAGTTTGTATTCTCAAAATCAAATGCTCATTAACAGTAATTTTTTCAGGTGACAGTCCCAACAATGTTGAGATTACATTAAGGCTTTGTCTTATCAAAAATAGTCTTTTTGGGGCTGGAGAGATGCCACGGTGGGTAAGAACACTGGTGGCTCTTCTAGAGGACCTAAGTTCAATTCCCAGCATCTACATGGCTTCTCACAACTGTCTGTAACACCAGTCCCAGGGTATCTGATACACTCTTCTGGCCTCCTCAGGCACTGAGTGCACATAAAATAATAAAAATTAACAGCTAAAAAAAAGTCCCCTGTGCACATGATGAGCTTATTCAGAAATTCAAACATGATCATTCAAGAGTAATGCATGCAAAGGTGGCTTTAGGATGTTTTGGGACATCACTGAACCTGCCGCCAGTATCTCCTACAGATCTGACCAACAGGAGGATATCAGGAACTGTTGCTTTTCTGTGGGGAGTAGAGGTCCCTAGCAGATTGCAATCTCATAACTGAGCTGGACTAAGAGAGTTTTGTTTTATACCATTTTGCTACTCTTGGGAATGTTATAAAAGGTTATGAACTGGTAAGTTTGTTGTTATTATTGACATCTTGCTTGCTGGAGCAGGCTGTGTAAGAAATGACTAATGAGTCCAAAGAGACAAATGTTAGGGACACTTTAAGTGACAATGTTGCAAGGCAAACAGGTGGTTATCACAGGGGAAATCATTGGCTTTCCCTGTAGTGTGATTTAGAGATGGAGGATGGCATTTCCATCTTTATCTGCTCACAGAACAAAGAATTGCAAGAACATGAGTCTGTCAACATGATGATGGATAAGTTTGAGTAGGAAACACAGTTCTGTGGTGATATATTGAGTATCAAATAGAGATTGCCTGAAGATCAGAGGACAGAGACAGCCACAGAGTTAGCCATAGAGGTCAGGCAGTGGAGGCGCACACCTTCAATCCTGGCACTTGGGAAGCAGAAGCAGAAGTCCATCTGGATCTCTGTGAGTTCAAGGCCAAACAGAGCCAGGTAATGGAGACATACACCTTTAACCTCAACACTAGGAAGGTTGAAATATCAAGTGATACTTCTGGGCAGAGAAAGGACATAAGGTGGAATAAAATAAGATTTCACTCCTTGTGCCCCTACCCTTTCCATTTTGGCTTTGTGGTCTCCTCTGCTTCCTCCATTCAGTCTGAGGATTCATGGAGACAGGATCTACACCTTGAGCTGAGGAGTTGTTGAGGTGAGAAGTGGCTGTGGCTTATTCTTCTATCTCTCTGATGTTTTAGCATTTGCCCCAATATGTGGCTCTGGGTTTTTATTATAAGATTAATTAGGATTTGTACAACACAGTTCTCTGATTTTGGAAGAAGTTAGGGGCCTTCTTGGCTTAAATTTTTTCAAGACTAGACAAAAATATCTTACTGAGGTGTCCCCTACCACATACCTTGGAGTTCCATGGAAGTGTCCAATATAGATTTCTTTGGAAAGTAGAGTTTCTTTTCTATCACCATCTTTTCTAATTTACTTTAGTGTCTGCAGAATGCCCAAAACTTACTTAGAGGTGAGTTCTACCCACTCAGTGGCTGAGAACTGGGAGCCAAATCTGGACCTCTGTGATGGGCAGATTGCATATGGCCTCCAGCTGAGCAACAGTGAGTTACAAGATGGCTGTTGTGCATTCACCTGAAGCCTGCCTCTCATTGCCCGCGGCCTTTTTAACCAGTGTCCTGCTCTTCTGTTCTCATCTTTCCAGGATGGCCATAGACACAGAGACAGTTGTCAGGCACAACTTCCACTGGGTGTTCATATTGAGACAGAGGCCCACTTCACAGAATTTCCTGAGTCAGCTCCAACCACACAGGACCTGTGGAAGAGCACACTCCTTTGTTGTCTCATGGAATGATGATGTCTATCTAACCCAGAGGATAGCATGTCACCAGAGCAATGGCAGGCAGGATGACTTCAGCCACCTCTGTGAGAGGCTGGTGGTCAGCCTCGGCTCAGTCACCATCAAGTAATGCAGCTCTTAGAAGGCTGCCTGGATCTGGTTTGTGAAGGTCCCAGGAGCGAAGCAGCCAGCAACTGGAGTCCATGGCAGCAGGAAATTTCAGCAAAGTTGGCTGGGCCAGTATTCCTAGAGATAACTCTTAAGGGGCAAGATGCCCAGAGAATTCCCAGGGCCTTCTCTGCTTTACCATGACAAAGACACCATCACCTTCCCTCTCTCCTCTTCTTCCCCCTTATCTTCCTCTTCCTCCTTCTCCTGCTTCTCTTTCTTCTTCTTTATTGTTCCCTCTGGATGTCAAGGTTGGGTCATTTATGTGTGTTCCTGCTGTGAGAAATTGGAGGACATCCTTCTATCCCATCTGCAGAACATCCCGGCCTCTGGGTATTGTGAAAAATTCTCTAAGCAAGAACAGGAATCAATAACAGACCCATGTGGACCCTCTCCTCAGGTGGTGTACAAAGAAAAAACATATTGACATACTTTTGAGTCCAGTTGCACCTGTCTTGAAGGAAACGAATTCACCTGTGGCTGGTAATGACTAGTGGTCCTGATGTTTACTTGGGATTCTGAGTAACTGTGAACTGAAACATTGCTGTGAAGAGATGGATTCTGAAGAGCAGCGAGCTCTCCACATTTACTAGTGTAACTACTCTATGCTTGAGTTTCCTCATCTGAAAAATGGGAGGATAGCAATTCCTGCCTGATATGGTTTCAGGAGGCTTAGAGCTAATGCAGTAAGGTTCCTTGTGGCAAGGCCTGATTCTGATTATCACCATGGGACTGCTTCCTACTGAAACTGCAGAAACTGCTGCTATTGGGGATTGAAGATGAAGTTATAATTCAGAATTATTGAAAAAGGTTAAAGGCATGTGCCCTGGGTTTAACATAGTTTAAAGCTCAGGCTGTGTCATTACCATATGACGTCAAACAGGAAGTATATGCCGTCAGTTCTCTATAAACCCAGGTTATAACTGGCAGATTCAACATTTGATCAAGAATGTAACTATACTTATAACTTGCTTGCATGGAACATGGCTGATTCTTTTCTTGTCACGATCCCCTAAACAGTACAGGGTTACCACCCACTGACACATTTCCATCATATGATGTATTACAGTCATTTAGAGGAAATTCAAAGTACACAGAAAGATGCAAGACTCTCATTTCATGTAAGAGACTTGAGCACCTAGAGTGTGACATCCTGAGCAGGGTTCTAGAACTAAGCTGAGGGACACTCATGTCATCTAGAGTCAGTTCCTCTGTGTCTAAGATAGGATGAGGTTAGTTCACAATGTGATGCATTGTAAAGTGTGAAACTTGCCAGGCTATGGTGGAGTATACCTTTAATTCCAGCACTCTGGAGGCAGAGGCAGACAGATCTCTGTGAGTTTGAGGCCAGCCTTTTCTACAAAGGAAGTTCCAGGACAACCAGGACTGCTACACAGGGAAACCCTGTCTCAAAAAAACCAGAGAGAAAGACAGACAGACTCACCACACACACACACACACACACACACACACACACACACACACACACAGACACACACACAGAGAGAGAGAGAGAGAGAGAGAGAGAGAGAGAGAGAGAGAGAGAGAGAGAACTGAAGAACTGAATGTTGGGATGCGATTTAGTTGTGACAAAGATGTATTTCTTGTTTTTTGTTTTCTTTTTTTTTCTTTATTTATTTTGTATTTATCAAAAAACAGTAAAATGAATTTAAAATGCTGAAAAGTTAACAATAACTATAAAGAAGATAAAAATCATAAGCATGACTTATCAAGGGTGATAATGCAAATAAGATTGCTATACATATATTTACTTTGCGTTCAGCTTTCCCTCTGAATTTTTTTTCCATCCCTGTATATCCTTATTCAAGGTCCCTTCCCCCTCCCACCACATCAGGTCATTTTTCTTCTCTGCAACTCCCCATCCCCTCCCTGGGCAGGGAGCAGACAGTCCTATGGTCCCACTGACCCAATAATGCTTGGATCAGTCTCCACACCTGGCCAAATCCAGTTTTGTCCCCCCTCCCTCAAGAGTGAGTCAGGTGTTCCTATAGTTGGAGTGGGCTCCGAAGGCTCAGTCCAGGGTGTTTCTGATCCCAAGCTGTTCAGTGATTGTGGTTTGCCGTTTGGGCATGCTTGGCTTTTTTTCTTGTTTGTTTGTTTAGAGACCACTAATGAGTGAGTACATCCCCTGCTTATCTTTCTGAGATTGTGATACCTCGCTCAGGAGGATATTCTCCAAAACCATCCATTTGCCTGCGAATTTTAGGATATCATTTTTTCTTACTGCTGAATAGTATTCCATTGTGTAGATGTACCACAGTTTGTTAATCCATTTTTCAGTTGAGGGACATCTAGGTTGTTTCCAGGTTCTTGCTATTACAAATTATGCTGCTATGAACATAGTTGAGCTAATACCTTTGGAGTGTGAATGTGCTTCTTTAGGGTATACACCCAGAAGTGGTATTGCTGGGTCCTTGGGGAGATTGATTCTCAATTTTCTCAGAAACCTCCATATTGTATTCCAAAGTGGCTGAACAAGCTTACACTCCCACCAACAATGGAGGAGTGTTCCCCTTGCTCTGCATCCTCTCCAGCATAGGCTGTCCTCTAAGTCTTTTATCTTGGCCAATCTAACAGGTGTCAGGTGGTATCTCAAAGTTGTTTTGATTTGCATTTCTCTGATGGCTAAAGATGAAGAACACTTTTTCAGGTGCCTTTCGGCCATTCGTAGTTCCTCTGCTGATAATTCCCTTTTTAGATCTGTACCCCATTTTTTGATTTGGTTATTCAAGGTTTTGGGCTCTAGATTCTTGAGCTCTTTATATATCTTAGAGATCAGTCCTCTATCACTTGTAGGGTTGGTGAAAATCTTTTCCCATTCTGTAGGCTGTTGTTTTGTCCTATTGACAGTGTCCTTGGCTTTGCAGAAGCTTCCTAGCTTCAGGAGATCCCACTTATTGATTGTTGGTGTTAGTGTCTGGGCCACTGGTGTTAGGAAGTGGTTGCCTGTGCCAATTTGTAGAAGTGTATTTTTCACTTTCTTTTCTATCAAGTTCAAAGTGGCTGGGTTTAAGTTGAGGTCTTTGATCCACTTGGATTTGAGTTTTGTGCAGGGTGACAGGCTCAGATCTATTTGCATTTTTCTACACACTTCCATCCAGCTATGCCAACACCATTTGTTAAATATACTATCTTTTTTCCATTGAATATTTTGGGCCTCTTTGACAAAGATCAGGTGTTCATAGGTTTTTGGGTTAATGTCTGGATCCTCAATTCTATTCCATTGGTCCACAAGTCTGTTTTTATGCCAGTACCAGGCTGTTTTTATTACTGTAGCTCTATAGTGTAGCTTGAAGTCAGGGATGGTGATACCTCCAGAGGTTCTTTTGTTGAGTAAAATTGTTTTGGTAATCCTGGCTTTCCTGTTATTCCAAATGAAATTGAGTATTGTTCTTTCAAGGTCCAAAAAATATTGTGTTGAGATTTTGATGGGCAGTGCATTGAATCTGTAGATTGCCTTTGGTGGAATTGTCATTTTTACTATGTTGATCCTACCAATCCAGGAACATGGGAGAGCTTTCCATTTTCTGATATCCTCTTCAACTTCTTTCTTCAGTGATTTAAAATTTTTGTCAAATAGGTCTGTTACTTCTTTGGTTATAGTTACTCCAAGGTATTTAAAACTATTTGCAGCTATTATGAAGGGTAATATTTTCCTTATTTCTTTTTCAGCTCTTCTATCTTTAGTGTATAGAAGGGCTACTGATTTCTTTGAGTTAATCTTGTATCCTGCTACATTGCTGAAGGTGTTTATCAGCTGTAGCAGTTCCTTGGAAGAATTTTGTGGGTCACTTATGTATACAATCATATCACCTGCAAATAGAGATAGCTTTACTTCCTCTTTTCCAATTTGTATCCCCTTAATCTCTTTTCGTTCTCTTATTGCTTTAGCTAAAACTTCGAGAACTATATTGAATAGATAAGAGAAGAGAGGACATCCTTGTCTAGTTTCTGACTTTAGTGGGATTGCTTTGAGTTTTTCTCTATTAAGTTTGATACTGACTGTCGGCTTCTTGTAAATCACCTTTATTATATTTGGGTATTCTCCCTGTATTCCTGATCTCTCCAGGGCTTTAATCATAAAGGAGGGTTGGATTTTGTCAAAGGCTTTTTCTGCATCTAAGGATATGATCATGTGGTTTTGTTCCTTTAGTTTGTTTATATGATTGATAACATTTACAGTTTTTTGTATGTTAAACCAGCCCTGCATTTCTGGGATGAAGCCTACTTGGTTGTGGTGGATGATATCTTTTATACATTGTTGTATACGGTTTGCCAAAATTTTGTTGAGAATTTTCACATCAATATTCATGAGGGAAATTGGTCTGTAATTCTCCTTCTTTGTTGTGTCTTTGAGTGGCTTGGGTATTAGGGTGATTGTGGCCTCTTAAAAGGAATTTGGCAGTATTTCTTCAGTTTCTACTGTGTGAAATAGTTTGAGGAGTAGCGGTAGTAATTCTTCTTTGAATGTCTGGTAGAATTCAGCACTGAAACCATATGGACCAGGGCTTTTTATTTTTGGGGAGGTTTTTAATGACAGCTTCAATTTCCTTAAGGGTTATAGGCCTGTTTAGGTAATTAATGTGATCTTCATTTAATTTTGGTAGATGGTACCTGTCCAGAAAGCTGTCCATTTCTTCTAGGTTTTCCATTTTTGTGCAATACAGATTTTCAAAGTATGATCTGATAATTCTCTGTATTTCCTGGGGGTCTGTTGTTATGTCTCCCTTTTCATTTCTGATTTTGTTGATTTGAACACTCTCTCTCTGTTTTTTGATTAGTTTGGCTAAGGGCTTATCTATCTTGTTGACTTTCTCAAAGAACCAACTCTTAGATTCATTGATTCTTTGTATTGTTCTTTTTGTTTCAATTGTATTGATTTCAGCTCTAAGTTTGATTATTTCCTGCTGTCTACTCCTTCTAGGTGAGTTCGCTTCTAATTGTTCTAAGGCTTTCAGCTGCACTGTTAGGTCTCTAGTGTGGGATTTCTCTAGGTTTTTCATATAGGCATCTAGCACTATGAATTTTCCTCTTAAGACTGCTTTCATTGTGTCTCACAAGTTTGGATACGTTGTAGATTCATTTTCATTGAATTCTAGGAAGACTTTGAGTTCTTTCTTAATTTCTTCCTTGACCCAGAGATGGTTCAGCTGAGTGATGTTTAGCTTCCATGAGTTGGTAGGCTTTCTTTGGGTTTTGATGTTGTTGAACTCTTAACTTTAGGCCCTGGTGGTCCAATATGTTACAAGGTATTATTTCCAATTTTTTGTATCTGTTGATATTTGCTTTATGACCAATTATGTGTTCAATTTTGGAGAAAGTTCCATGAGGAGCTGAGAAATATGTATATTCCTTTGCCTTTGGGTGGACGCTTCTGTAGATATCTATGAAATCCATTTGCATCATAACCTCTTTTAGACTCCTTATTTCTCTGTTGATACTCTGTCTGATTGATCTATCCAGGGTTGAAAGTGGAGTATTGAAGTCTTCCACAATTAGGATTGATGTGGGATTTGAGCTTTAGCAGTGTTTCTTTTATATAAGTAGGTGCCCTTATATTAGGGGCATAAATATTTAAGATTGAAATCTCTTCTTGACCCATTTTTCCTGTGATGAATAAGTAGTGACCATCTTGGTCCCTTTTAATTGTTTTTAGCTTAAAGTCTACTTTGTTAGATATTAGGATTGCAACCCCCACTTGTTTCCTAGGACCATTTGACTGGAAACTCTTTTCCCAACCCTTTATTCTAAGCCTTTGTCTGTCTTTGCAGTTGAGGTGTGTTTCTTGTAGGCAACAGAAGGATGGCTTCTGTTGTTGTATCCATCTTGTTAGTGTGTGGCCTTTTTAGGAGAGTTGAGACCATTGATATTAAAGGAAATTAGTGACCATTGATTCATATTTCCTGTCATTTTTGGTGGTAATTTGTTTGTATTTCCTCTCTCTAGGGTATTCTTCTGTGGAATTTGATTGTTTGTGATTTCGTGGGTGTATCTGGGGTCCTTAGGTTGGAGTTTTCCCTCTAATACTCTCTGTAGCACTGGATTGGTAGATAGATATTCTTTCAGTCTGACTTTGTCCTGAAATACCTTGTTTACTCCATCTATGATGATTGATAATTTTGCAGGGTATAGTATTCTATTTTGGCAGCCATGCTATTTTAGTGTCTGTATAACTTCTGACCAATCCCTTCTAGCTTTTATCATTTCCATTGAATAGTCAGGCGTTATTCTGATGGGTCTGCCTTTATATGTGAGTTGG